>CAUYRH010028945.1:0-95542 GCA_963574655.1 Perodicticus potto | reverse complement strand
GAGGTCCAGTCGAGGTCTAGCCGAGGTCGGCTTCTGAAAGGGAGCAGGCAGCTCTACCCTGCTCCCTTTCTGAGATCCGCTTCGTAGCTGTTCTCTCTTCGAAGTCCTGCTGAAGATCTCTCTCCTTTGAGCGCTCTGCTCTGTTGGTTTATATGGGATTTTTGGGGGGGGGGGTCCTCATCAGTTATCCAGTGAAGACCCGGGCCCTGGAGACTGACGGGTTATTGACCAGTCAGATGTGCACGAGGAGCAGACAGCAAGGCGCCAGTGTTTTCCGCACTGGTGGTTGGTTCTTTTTCAAGCCGGTTTCTTCATCCATCACAGCATCAGCACCGCCAGGGCCAAGGCAGTGGTTGTAGAGCTTTCCTGTCCTGCATCACTAGCACTCTTAGGAGGCCGAGGTGTGAGGACTGCTTGCGCTCAGGAGTTCAGCCTGAGCAAGAGCAAGACCCCATCTCTACTGAAAATAAAAAAATTAACCTGGCATTATGGCGGGCACCTATAGTCCCAGCTACTTGGAGGCTGAGGCAAGAAGATCACTTGAGCCAACAGAGTAAGACTCTGTAAAAAAAGGATGGGGGCAATGATGCATGCCTGTAGTCACAGCTACTCTGGAGGCTGAAGCAAGAGGGTAAGTTGAGCATTTGAGTCTGCCTGGGCAACACAGCAAGATACACTTAAAAAAAAAAATTAAAAAGATCAAGGTAATTTGGTACAAGTGACTATGGAAAGGTCTCCAAGGTATTTTAAATTCAAAAAGTAAGGGGCAATGTAAATGGTAAGATGCTACTTTCTTACCTTTTAGAAAGAATATACACATAGAAGGTAATAAAACAATTAAAAGCAAAAAAACAAAGAGCCGCATAAGGTGTTCCTGGTTGTATTGAACAATCAGCCAAAAGGTTAAAATGGCTCATTGCTGGGGGTAGGAAATGCAGCAAACAACTGCTTCTGTAATATTTGATTGTTTAACCATATGTACATATTACTCTTTAAAAACTGAGTAATTTTTTTAAGGTAAATTAAGTAGTGTCTTTCTAAAATAACTGTCATCCCTCACTGTCCCACCCATCTGCCTATCTTTTTCCCTCATAGCACAGCCAATATTTTGGAAGAGGTTTTTTTGTTTTTGTTTTATAGAGTAACAGCACTTCCCCCGAGAGGGATTTAGGAGTCATACCCATGAAAAAATTTTAAATATTTCCTATTTCCATTCCTTCCTTTATACATCTTTCTCATTCCTTCAAAATCAAGTTTTGTCAAAATCTCCAATGGCATGTGACTAAAGTCAGCAAGGATGTCATTGTTCTGATCCAACTTGATCACAGCAACATCAGGAACTATAGTTATCCCTTGGTATTCATGAGGAATTAGTTCTAGGACCCCTGAGGATACCAAAATCCTTTGATGCTGAAGCCCCTAGTTTAAAACGGTATAGTACTTAACAATATAACCTATGCATGTTCTCCCTTAAAATCATCTCTAGATTACCTGTAACACCCAATACAGTGCAAATGCTACATAAATAGTTAATACTGTACTTTAAAATTTTGTATTTTTATTGTTGTAGTTACTTTTGTTTGTTTTTTGTTTTTTTCCCCCAATAGATGCTTGGTTGAATCCAAAGACGCAGAACCCACCAATACACAGGGCCAACTGTATTTGTTTTTTTTTTAATTAATCTTTCTCCTCTTCTGGAGAACCCTCTCTAATGTTAGTGTTCCTAGAGTTCTATTCCATCCCTTCCCTCCTTGAGCGATCTCTTCTACTCCATGGCTTCATTTACCGCCAGTGTTTGGATGACTTATAAATCTCTTAGCTATAGTCCAGATTTCTCTGCTGAGCTCAGAATTATTTATCCAACTGCCTGTATCAATGCTTCCCAACCTTTTTCATGTCATGGCACACATAGAAAATGTTGGTGATTTCTATGCTGGATGACACAACCCAGCAATAACCAAAACTGCCCTCTTGTCTCAGAGAGCTTGTGCTGTCCTGAGAGTTGAGAAGACCAATATGTAGCACAGCTGTTGGGAAGCTCTAACCTCTTGGATAGACATTTCTACTTGATGTCCCCCTGGGCATTTCAATGTCCTCTCCATCACCACAGTCATTTTACTAATTCAAACCACATTATTTCTCACTTTTCTCCTCAGTTACTGTAAAAATCAGTCAGTCATGACTTCTAACATCAGTACCTTGTATGGAGTTCCCTGCTTCAATAATGTGGTCATTGAGCAGTATTGAGGCATCTTTATTCCTCAGAGATTGACACTAGCCATTTAACCACTGGGTTACATTGGTTGATAAACTGATACCACTTTAGAACTCCTGATTAGCTAGCCTCTCAAAACATTCTAATAATCTGGCTGTTCTCTGGGTTACACTGACTCTGAGTACAGTCTCACTTAGAGTCAGTTCACCCTAACTCACTAAAGTTAGAGAGCGGTGGTGTCCCTGACTTCAGTCCTTCCTTCTTCTCTCTGTGCTCCATGCTACAACCATATTGATCTTTCTTTCCAAAATGCAGATATGATTATGCTACCCACCCTCATTAAAACCATTGCCCTGGCTCGGCGCCTGTGGCTCAATGGGCTAAGGCGCCAGCCACATACACCTGAGCTGGCGGGTTCGAATCCAGCCAGGCCCGCCAAACAACAATGACGGCTGCAACCAAAAAATGGCCGGGTGTTGTGGCGGGCGCCTGTAGTCCCAGCTACTTGGGAGGCGGAGGCAAGAGACTCGCTTGACCTCCAGGAGTTGGAGGTTGCTGTAAGCTGTGATGCCATAGCACTTTATCCAGAGTGACAGCTTGAGGCTCTGTCTCAAACAAAACAAAACAAACAAACAAAAAAAAAAAACCATTGCCCTTAGGATAAAGTATGATCTTCCCACTGCTTACCTTTTCCAATCTCATTGCTTATCATACTCCACATGAACTCCACATTATTTATCTAATACTGTATATACAGTGCCTGGCATAAAGACTCAAAATTTTTGGATGATGAAAGGTGTTGAAAAAGGGGTTCATGGATGTAAGCAGATCCACCATATCTGCCAGGTAGAAGGTTTCAAAGCACATTTTGGTGGCTCACACATGTAAGCCACTTTGGGAGGCCGAGGTGGGAAGATCACTTGAGACCAGGAGTTCAAAACCAGGCAACATAGTGAGATCTGATCTCTATAAAAATATTTTTTAGAATTAGCCAGGCATAGTGGCACACATCTGTAGTTCTAGCTACTTGAAGGTTGAGATAGGATTTTTTGAGCCCAGAGTTTGAGGTTATGTGAGCTATGATTGTGCTATTGTACTCTAGCCTGGAGACTAGCTCTGTCTCCTGGAAAAAAAAAAAAAAAGTTTTCACTAACTCAGAGTCAGTCCAACATGAAGAACAGCCAGATTATTAAAATGTTTTGACCAGGCCTGTAATCCTAGTAGGAGAAATCTCTTGAGCTCAAGAGTTTGAGACCAGCCTGAGCAAGGGCAAGACCCAGTCTCTACTAAAAATAAAAAATTTAGCCCGGCATTGTAGCAGCCACCTGTAGTCCCACGTACTCAGGGGGCTGAGTTGAGGTTGCTATGAGCTAAGCAAACATCATGGCACTCTAGCTTGGGGCAACAGAGTGAGATACTATCTCAAAAAAATAAATAAAAGGTCTTGAGTGGCTAACTACCAAACCGACCATCTCCTGACAGTTTATCAACCAGTATAACCCAGTGCCTAAATGGCTACAATGTCAACCTCTGAGGAATGAAGATGCCCCAACACCAAACCAAACGTTCTATTAAAGCAGGAAAATCCATACAAAATACTGATATTAGCAGTGATAGACTGGTTCTCTGAGATGCCATCTACCAGTCATCAGCACTATGCATAGTTAGACCATACCACCAAACTGGTTTGTTTCCAAAGCTTCCAGCTACCAAAGACCTCAGAAGTTTAATTTGTAATGCAGATAACTCAAGTGAAGAAAAATATCTGATTAAACAGCACTGAGGAATGGAAGTATCTTGAGCCTCATCAAAAGACAGAAAGGGATCATGGAGCAATGGTAGCTACCCTTCATTCACCTCCTGTCAGTAGAGAGGAAGGTTTATGAAGCATAGAGAATCTACCAAAATCTGAATGCCTGAATTACCAAGTAAGGAAGGCCTTTAAGCAAGGAGGGCAGGTACTTGCTCTGACAAATGCGGATGTTCTGGCTGTGTTTTATTAAACAGGGATAAACATATGAATGAAAAGTAAAAAAGAATCTAGACATTCTGCTTACGTCTAAAAATTCATTTACTTGGAAACACCCAAAAGTAGTTAGAAATGCCTGACAGATTTAAGGTTTTTCACCCTAAGGCTTAGAAATGCAACAGATACATGGAGTTTTATTGGACTTTTAAGCCCCTCAAGGAAAGGACCAATTTTTGTTGTAATCCCAGGACTAGGCCACCAATTCCCTAGTCAATAAATGTTAGATGATTGGATGAATAAGAATCAATGTTATAGCCTTCCAAAGATGCCACTAGCTATCATTTTTTAAAAAGGTAAAAAGGAAATGAAAACATGTTGATAAAAATATCTGCACAATGTTTATAGCAGCCTTATTCATAATAGACCAAAACTATCACTTCTGAGCCTTTTGGCTAAGATCAAGTGCATAATAGACTAAAACTGGAAATGCTCAAATACCCATGGATAAATTGTGATGTATTCATACAGTGGGATATTAGCAATGAAAAAGAACAGACTACTGATAACACATAGCTGGATCTTGAAAACATTGCTAAGCTAAAGAGTACAAACACAATAGAGTACATACTGTAAGATTCCACTTGTGTGAAATACAAGAGTGGACAAACTATACTGTGACAATTGTAACAGAATTCAGGAAATTGCAGGGAAGGGGCATGAGGAAGCTTTCTGGGGTAATGGTTCAGTATCTTTGGGCATTGGGTGTTACATAGGTGTATATTATTGTTGAAATTCACAAAACAGAGCACCTAAGATCTGTGCATTTTATTAAGGATAAATCAATTTTAAAACTTTTAAGCTGGCCAGGCATAGTGGCTCACACCTGTAATCCCAGCACTCTGGGAGGCAGAGGCAGGCAGATTGCCTAAGCTCACAAGTTTGAGCCCAGCTTGAGCTAGAGTGAGACCCTGTCTCTAAAAAATAGGCGGGTGTTGTGGTGGGCACCTGTAGTCCCAGCTACTCAGGAAGCTGAGGCAAGAGAATTGCTTGAGCCAAAGAGTCTGAGGTTGCTGTGAGCTATGATGTCACAGCACTCTACCAGGGGCGACAAAGTGAGACTCTGTCTCAAAAAAAAAAAAAAAAAAACTTTTAAGGAAAAACAAAATGAGAGAGCTGGTGGGAGTAACCATCTTAACATCTTTTAAGTTTCAATAAAAACTGTCCTTAGGCACTCTTTTCAAGCTACACCTATGCTCAAGAACCCAAAATGATTTCTCTATCATGCCTTGTCAAATCTATATCCTCATTCTGATTTCCTCCATACAAAACCTCCTCCATTAATTTCTCCCACTTCCCAACCTACCAAAGTGATCTGCTCACTGTCCCATGCAGAAATTTGCTCTTTCCTACCTTAGTCTTCTTGTCCTTATCTTGCCTGGCTCCTAGTCAAATTTTCTCTGCCCTTCGAATCCCATTTTTAAATAAGCCTCCGTCAGAGAACTCTTAAGTAATCCTATCCAATCTGAGCACACTAAATTCCCACACTTCATTTATTGGACTAATACACGTATGCCTTAAGTCACATCCTGTGTACACCCACAACAAAAGCAATTTTAGTAAAATGAGCATAGACTGTGTCTAGGGATTCCTTTGCATTTTCCTGGGAGAACCTAGTTCATAACCTCCATTTCTGAGCTAGTCAATACCATGCAAGTTGCGACGATTATATGCTATCCACGCAAGGCCAAATACGTGTTTAACTAAGGACCAATGATAATGGTATTGAAAATTCTGAGGCTCTGCAGGGGCCAGGGTGGGCTGTTTGCTTTTCTTCTTTATGCAGCTTGTAGGAACTCCCCCTACTGAGATAGCAAGTGGCTGAGAACAAGGCTGTATCCTTTTTGTGCCCAGCATTCCTCCCCTCCAAAACCCGCGAAGAAGCGAGCAGCACTGCCCTCCAACAACCACCGTTTTCCTGACTGTTGGGAGGACCCGATCCTGGAGGAGGAAGAGGGAGGCGGGAGCATTTAAGGCCAGTGAGGCACTCAAGCCTTTCCCATGGATTTACACCCAACACGTATGCAGGAAAGCAAATTACAAACACCGACGCCCACAACCACATATACACGTGCACGCCCAGCCCCACAGACGCAAAAGCGCATGCCCGTGGGCCCGCGCGCACCTACTTAGTTTTATTCGCCCTAAATGTCCCCACTGCGCCCCCGCCTGACCGAGCCCAGCGTCCCCTACCCCGGCCCTGAGGAGGTTTACCAGGCCCGGCAGGGCCTGAGGAAAGTGTTTCTCTGTAGGGGGGAGGGGAGGTCCTTCCCACCGGGGCGGAAGCGGCGCGCGCGGGCCGGGCAGACTTAGCTCTCGTCCTGGGAACATCTGGAGCGGGCTGGGAGGGGCGCGCATGAAGGGTGAACGTGGATTGGCTGCGCGGGAGTAGGGAGGCGGGGTCTTCCTGAGGGGCGGGTCTCACTGGCCCCTTTAAAGCCTTGACATCAAGAGAGGCGGCTCCGGCACCCCCTTTCTCTATCCCCCGCCCCCGATCCGCAGCCATGGACCTGGCGGATCCGGCCTGCCCTCTTCCAGCTCAACACCTGATTTTAGTGAGTTCTGGGCCTACGTGGGATTTAAAGGGCGACGTGAGAATGGGAAGAAATCCGTAAGCTCCGGGCTAGGGGGTGGGGGGTGTGGAGGGTAAGGCTTTCGTGGCAGCATTGGGTAGGAGGGGGCGTCACGGCTTCCTACCAGGACGTCGCTGCCTGCCCCTCCCTCCCGCCGTTCTCTCCCGGGGCAGGGGGTGTCCGGCGGCTACTCTGCCCACCCCCACCCCACTCCCGCCCCCCGCGCCGTCCTCGCGCACACTCCGTGGCCCCGGAAGGGAAACTTTCGAGAGTGGGGGATGTTCCGGGGGCTGGTCACCCTCCCTCTTTGGAAGCTCTGACCTTGCCCCAGCTGCGCATCCCACCCCGTCCGCATCCCACAGTTGAGGTGCCACTTAACGGTGCCAGGTTGCTGCGCCAGGCGGAGGGGGACTCGATCCCCAAAGCGCAGGCGCAGAGACGAGCTTGGATCTCTTTTCGCTCTCCGTCCAGTCCCTGTGGCCTAGGGTGGTAGGGCGTGGGGGAGGTGGGGAGAGGCGGTAAGACCCGATCTCGGTGAACTACCCTTGGGGGCTTTGAGGGGCTGCGGTAAAGGAGGAGGGAACCTGGCAGGCTGCACGCTAAAGAAAAGCTGAGGGAGAAGATTTGGGCAGGGAGTAGATACTGGGCAGCGTCTGCAGAAAAGGCTCTTTGGGTCCTGGCTGCAGTGCCAAAAGAATGCAGAGAATTTATCTGTGCCTGTCTAAGAAAGCGGCTGTTCGAACCCCAGCTCCCCTCTCTTTATCCTTGGCCCACGGCCCCGCGGTCTCTCCAGCCCTGGCACTGCCCCAAGGCCACGAAGGACCCTCACCTCCCATAAGGCCTGATTTTCCAGGTATCTCAGGCTTGGATCAGCCAAGCCCACCCAGTCTCTCCAGCTGCTACTTCTTAAAGATTTGCCAGGTTCTTAAGCTGAGGGGCTCTCTGGCTGTGGAGACATTCCTCCCTACCACTTCTCCACTTGCCATGGATCCTCCTGCCCAAGAACATTTGTCAGCCAGAAGAAGTGCTTGGAGGCAGAGTGCTGGGACAGGAGTGGCCCTGGAAACAGCAGAGAGGAGGTCGGTGTCTAACCGTTTTGTGGTCAGTAGTTTTGGGGAAATGAACCTAGCCCAGATACCTTATAGAAGACCCTCTCTTGCAGACATTGTGTCACCTGGCTTTCTGAAACACCTTGGCTTGCAGTAAGGCAGACATACAAAATTCACTTTTTGAATTGGTCCCCCATTTTCCTAAGAATAAGCTGAGGTTAGTGTGTTTTCTACCCCAGGGAAACCATGTGCATTCCTGTATGTGAAGATACTCCCACATAGTTCAAATTTGTTTTCAGAGGCTGTGGTCTTTGCATGAGGTTGCTTCAGCTCTCCATATTACTCCAGCTCCAGTCTTCTAGGAGAGTGAGAACCTGGAGAGGCAGATGTCCTGGGCTGGAGGGAAGAAGGCTCTTCATGATAGGCAGGCAAAAACCTATGTATATGGGAACCAAGCTGCTATCAATATGGACTGAGAGTCAGAAGCTCTGGACCCTGCTCCTCCTACCTTGCTGGGTGACCTTGGTCAAGTTTGCCTCTTTGGGTTGTTTCCCCCACTGTTAAAACTCAGCAGTTAGCTCAAAAGCTCAAATTCTCTTCCACTTTTTGACATTGAATGGTTTCTTTGATGGATGAATCTCTAGGAAAGAAAGGTCCTTTGGCAGGATGGCTCAATTTAGAGAGGTAGAGTTTTGGGTGATATGGTTCTAAATCACAATTACTTGGGATTAGAGCTTTGTGGTAGAGAGAGCAAAATCCCTTATTCTGCTTCTGTAGTCTCTGTCCTTCACACCCCTGGTGCCTTGGGATATGAACTCCTGCTGGCTTGGGTTTGGCCTACCCCTCAAGGCCCCTGATGAGACATCCTGGCCAGGCTAGTCTTTAAGTAGGTCCTTTGGGGAGGGGCCAAAAGAAGAGGAGGCAGCCAAGGGCCAGAAGGGTAAGCAAATTCCCAGGAGACAGTTTACATCTCAGCTGTTGGGACTTGTTTTAGGATCTGGGCCAGGGAACACAGCACACTCACCGCCCTCTTATGGGAAGAAGGCAAGGAGGGCCCCATGCTGTTGCCCATCCCACTCCTTGGCCCTACCCACCCCACCTCTGCCCTGATACCCCCAGCTCCCAAGCAGGGGACTAAAGAATATTCTCTGCTATTACCCAAGCTACCTAGCTACCAAGGCCCTGCCAGTCCAGCCCCGGAGCAGCATCAGTGAGGAAAAGTTGCCCCCACCCCATCTTTCCCAGCCCTGTTTCCTTCTTGGGGTAGAGCTTTCTCCAGGTTGGGACTTGCTCTCCAGCCAAAGAGCCAAAGACCTTCGAGTTCTTGTTTGTTTTCATCCTTGGTCTCCCAGGCAAAGGGAAATGTTGAAGGAGAGGTGGTGGTTTAGGGCACTGGGTTTGCTTGGATATCGGGCACATTCTCCCATATTGCATTTCCCTCTGCTGGCTCTCTTGGGCCTGGGGAGCCTTCTGCCCTGGATCCTGCTGTCTATCTGAGTGAAGTTATAGCAGAAAGTATTGAGACCCCAAGGAAACTTTCCTCACTGCTATATGCCTTTGGATAATGGAAGTTCCCAGGGAGGTCAGTTTCCCAGAACGTGGTTAATGGTGGAGTCCCTGTCAGAGTGAAGGATGCAGCTGTTACTAGGCAGATACTGCTGCTGCTCCCTCTTGGGGTGTGGCTCTAAGGCTGGCCAGCCAGAGGCCCTGATAGAAGCAGGAGAGAGGATCTTTGCCTAACAACCGAAGTGGGTCCTGGGTCACCAGAGCCACATCTCAGAACAAATGCCCTTTCTTGCCCCTTTTCCCTCGGCCCCTCCCCCAGTTCATCACCTTCTACCAGTAGCTCCTCTGACAACCCGCACCCGGACCTGGCAGCCTCCTCCAGCTCCAGTTTGGCTGCATTAATGGACTGATTGGATTTTCTGTACTTAGAGTTTGGGATTTCTGATTGAACATGCAAATTTATGTAAATCAGTCGGGGATCTGCCACCACATCAAAACAACACAGAGCCATAGGCTAGAAGGAGTCTTGGAGACAGTCTACTCCAACGTCCTTATGTTAAAAATGGGAAAACTGAAGTCCAGAGGGGGAAGTGATTCTTTCAGTGGTGAGTGTCAGGCAGGACTCCTGACTCTGGTCTATACTTTTACATAGTACTACTCTGCCTTAATTTTTTATGCATGAAGAAGCCTGGCTGAATTTAAAAGCAGGGAGAGAGCCAGGGCTGGTGGCTCACGCCTGTAATCCCAACACTCTGGGAGGCTGGAGGCAAGTGGATTGCTTGAACTCAAAAGTTTGAGACCAGCCTGAACAAGAGTGAGACCTTGTGACTAAAAAAAATAACCTGGCATTGTGGCAGGCTCCTTTAGTCCCAGCTACTTGGGAGGCTGAGGCAAGAGGATCTCTTGAACCCGAGTTTGAGATATGCTATGAGTTTGAGTTTGCTATGAGATATGATGCCACAGCACTTTACCGAGGGCAATCAAGAGAGACTCTAAGTAAATAAAGCAAGGAAGGCCAGTTCTTGAACCTGAGATTACAGAGAGCTAGCCCTTGGAGGGTTAAAGTATTATCCCAGGGGCCCCCCAGGGACTCTGGTCAGCTTTCTAACATGCGAGAAAAAAACTGCTTCAAATCCCTTAGAATAAGCAAGACCCTTAACATCTACCTACAAACCTGTAACATTTACCTGTATGGAGGGCTAGAGGACAGGTCAGCAGTTGCTGCCTGGCTTGGCCCTGGAGCTAAGATTTTGTCTGTTTCCAGCATCTGTTACAGTAGCAGGCATGTGGTAGGCTGTGGATGGATCTGCATATGCAACGCTTCCATTTTTACCCTTCCCTCCCTGGTCACAGTGGGAAAAGATGTTTTGTCTCTCGTGACACTTTGCCCACTCCCTTATCCTCTTGGAGGGCATAGGCCAACTGGGCCTCCTCTGTAGGTTTCTACAGCACTGACCAGACAGGCCTTGCTCTCATTATTTTAGGATCAGTGACAAGGATGGAAGGGGGCTACAGAGATGGGCTTGGGTCCCCAAGAAGCACTCTTGCCACTTCTTGACCTGTTCTTGATCTGATCCACCCTCCGGCTGCAAGATGCACCCCACTCCCACTTCATGGACTGCACCTGTGGCGTGGGACTGTTAGAGGGCTAAGCCCTCACTGACCCTGTGATAGAGATGGCAAGATGCTTAAGGCAGCTGTCTATCTGCTTTTGATACCCTGGGAGGATGATATGTGGGCTCAAGCAAAGGCCCTGATTCCCAGCCAGAGCTATTTACCAGACCCTGCTGCAGCCTGGCAGGGGCCTGGGGACACATATGTGGAGTTTTTCTTCACCTTCTCCCCAAACCCAGGTCTGGATGACTCTAGAATAAGTGCCCCTGTCTTTAGCATCCTCCCAAAACACAGCAGGTGTAGAAAGGCCCCTTCAGTTCCCACTGCCTAACGGCCCTCAGCACCTGTATCCTTAGCTCCATGTAAGGAGAAATTCCTCTCCCTGGGCCTCAGTTTCCCAGCCAGTGTTCATATATTAGTAGTACATCATCATTGGGGTGTGGCACCTGCTTGGTAATTACCGTTTTCCCAGCTCTGGGATTTGTGCACATGAAAGAGCCCCGAGGAGGCCAGGCTGTTATTAAGGTGAATTATCATGGCTGTTATTACTGATTTCTAAAAACCCAGCAGCTACTGAGAAAAACCCAGTCAGGCACAGGACTCAAATTTATTCCAGTCCTTTAGCTCTGGTAGTTGTCTAATACTCAGTAACTTTTTTAGAAAAGCGTATCAACATTTTAAAAGGAGAGAAGACCCCATGCTGCTGCTCCTGCTGTTGCCTGTAGGGCTAGATTGGCAGGTGATGCTGAGGGTCCCTGCTTCTCATTCGTGTAGTTCAGCCCCTGCCCCTAGACACGTGGATAGAGGAATGATAAAGGTTTTTCTAAACAGGGTTATGAGGGGCCTTGGAACTCCTGGGGTGTGGCCTTTGGGCTCTTAACAGTGCAGTTCCCAGGGGCTGATTCACCTCACCCCCAGCTGGCTTGATGTAGGGCCTATAATTGGCCCTCTGTGCAAGGATCTGTTGAAACACCCCCAAAACCTGCCTGCAGCAGCCCTAGACACTTCCAGGAGTCCTTTCCCCTACTTCCCGCAAATTCTGCCCTTGCCCAACCTCCCATCTCTGCCTCTGCCCTTGACCATACTTTGCCTGCCTTCTCAGCTCTTAACCAGGTGGAGGTGGCCCTAACCAATTTCTAAACAGTGGTGCTACCATGCCCACATCGCTAAGGCCTCTCTCCTTGCCCAAGGTGAAATTTATGGAGAAGAAAGGGAGTGAAGGTATTGGCACCCCTTGATTTATCTGACCCGACCACCTCACCTGCTCCCTTATCCCAGCAGCCTGGTTCTTCCTCCTACAGGAAGAAGGTAGATGGCCACAGCTGGAAGGAGCTTTAGAAATCACCTGTTTGAGTGGTTTGATTCCTTCTAACATTTTTCACTAGATTTTTTTACATAGTTCAAAAATATATAAAGGCCTACATGGAGAAATCTTACTTCCATCTGTCCCCTCCCCCATAGGTAATAACTTACTAGTTCCATACATATCCCAAAATCAAACAAATACAAATATATATTCTTTTTTTTTCTTCTTACCCCAAAGATAACGCATAGCATATACTGTCTCTGTTTATTGCCTTAACTGTTGACAATATCTGGTGTGCATGGATTCCTCCTGCCACCTCTGTCACAGTTCCTGACTTAAGTGTGTTCAGACTATGACAAAATACCATAGGCCGAGTAGCTTATAAACAATAGAAATTTATTTCTCACAATTCCAGAGATTGGGAAGTACAAGATGAAAAGTGCCAGCATGGCGGCGCCTGTAGCTCAGCGATTAGGGCACTGGCCACATGCTCCGGGGCTGGTGCATTCGAATCTGGCCCAGGCCTGCTAAAACAAAAAACTAGCCAGGCATTGTGGTGGGCGCCTGTGGTCCCAGCTACTTGAGAGGCTGAGGCAAGAGAATTGCTTAAGCCTAGGAGTTTGAGGTTGCTGTGAGCTGTGATGCTACAGCACTCACCAAGGGGGCCAAAGTGAAACTCTGTCTCAAAAAAAAAAAAAAAAAATACTTAAGCTCAGCACCTGTAGCACAGTGGTTACAGCACCGGCCACATGCGCCGAGGCTGGCGGGTTCAAACCCAGCCCAGGCCAGGTAAAACAATGACAACTGCAACAAAAAATAGCTGGGCGTTGTGGTGGGCATCTGTAGTCCCAGCTACTTGGGAGGCGGAGGCAAGAGACTCGCTTAAGCCCAAGAGTTTGAGGTTGCTGTGAGCTGTGACGCCATGGCACTCTACTGAGGGCAACATAGTGAGACTCTTGTCTCAAAAAAAAAAAAGTACCAGCAGATTGGGTGTCTGGTGAGGGGCTGCTTTCTGGCTCACTGATAGTCTTCTCACTGTGTCCTCACACAGTGGGAAGGGTAAGGAGGTCTCTCTTGTAAGGACACTAATCCCATTCATGAGAATCCATGACCTACTAACGTCCTAAAGGCCCCACCTCCTAATATCATCACCTTGGGGGTTAGAATTTCAACAATGTATTTTGAAAGGACATAGACATTCAGACAATAATGCTGGCTTTTACCACCCATCCCAAGGTCCCCCAGTTAATCCCAAACCATGAGTAGGATTTGTGCATCTTTGTATACATGTTACTGAACATTCAGATGCCAGGATTTAGGCCCAAATCAGCCTCTGAGGAATTCTCAAGCTATTGGCCTTCCTATTTATTCCTCCAGCAGATTATGTAGAATTTACTATGAGCCACCTTTAGCCAGATGCAGTGTCTCCCACCTGTAATCCTGGCACTATGGGAGGCTGAGGCAGGAGAATCGCTTGAGTTCAGGAGTTTGAGGCCAGCCTGAGCAAGAGCAAGACCCAGTCTCTACTAAAAATAGAAAAATTAATTGAGTGTTGTGGTGGGCACCTGTATTCTCAGCTACTCCAGAGGCTGAGGAAGGAGGATTGCTTGAGCCCAAGAGTTTGAGGTTGCTAGGATCTAGGCTGATGCTACAGCACTCTAGTCTGGGCAACAGAGTAAGACTCTGTCTCAAAAAAAAAGTCTGCATTAATCAAGTAATTAAACAGTTACAGAATTATAGCTGTGATAAGGACTGCAAAGAAAGGACACGTGCTGTAAGAGCTAGTGCTCGGGGCTCGACGCCTGTGGCTCAAGCGGCTAAGGCACCACCAGCCACCCACACCAGAGCTGGCAGGTTCGAATCCAGCCCAGGCCCACCAAACAAATAATGATGGCTGCAACCAAAAAAAAAAAAAAAGCTAGTGCTCAGAGGCCCTGCCCCAGCTTGTGTGTGGGGCAGGTTGGCCAGTGGAGACACAGGGCATGGCACACATACTGGGAGCAGGAGTCAGGCCAGGACTGCAGGTATGGTCCATGCGACCTGGAATGCTGGCTTTCTCAAGTTGGCTCTGGTGATCTTCTCTTCTCCCCACTCCCCTTGTCTGTGGGACATCCTGGGCCCCTTGAGTTTTATTGTGTCCAAGATGAGAGATCCCCTTCTCTGGTAAATGGTGCTGATAATGCCTCCTCCCCAACCCCCACCACCATATTGCCTTCTGTTTCCCCAGCTCTGGGCCTGCAGGTCACTGAACCTGGAGCCTTTCTTTCCACTCTAGGCTGAGGGGAAGTTGGGGGGGTGTTTGCCTCTCACTTCCTCTGTAGACAGCACCTCACTTCCTGTCCCATGAGCTAGAAGAAGGCTAAAACTCTTGGCTTTGCTGTCCCTTCCTTTCTCCTCCCCTACTTTCCTGGGAAGCCTGCAGGCCTTCTGGAGAAAGGCAACATCAAGCCCTCCAGATCTTGTTGAGCTCCTTTTCCCGCCCCTACCCCCACAAGGGACCTGCCTCCTCAGCTGCAGTCCTCTAGACATGTTACCATCTTCCTCTTCTATGCCCTGCAGGAAGAGAAGAGGCAGAGCCCCCCCCATTTTATAGATAAGAAAACTGAGGCCCAGAGGGTTTCTAGGCTTCACCCAGGGTCACACAAGAACCAGAACCAGAATCTAGAAAGCCTGACTCTCATTTGTGGGCACAAATAAAAGCAGAGCCCAGCAGGGGCTTGTGGATGAACTGGAGCAGCTTTCTCCTCCCAGAGCAGAGCTGGCAGCTTAGGTGGTCACCTCTGGGCTCTGGCTGAAGGTGCCCACTGGGGCTGCCTGAGTGTAGAAGGCATTTGACTAGCCAGAGCCTGTTTCTTTGTGGAAAGAAGCCAGAATGAAATTTGGGAGAGTGGCACTGGGGTCAGAGATGGTATCTGCCCACTGTCCTGGGCCTGCAGGTGCAGCCTTCCAGGCCCTTTTTGTCTCAGACCAGATTGCAGAGAGCTGATGTCCTAGCGGTTAGCTCTGCTATCCCCTCCACCATCGTCTCCCTAGAGTGTCTCTGCTTTATCTCCTCCTGTGGGACCCATCATGTGTCTCTGGTTACTCCTAGACTGTTGAAAAGATGCTGACTCCCTTATTTAGCCCAGGGATAGGAGAAGAGTTAGTTACTGGTTTGGGCCAGGGCAGCAGGAAACACTCACCTTCAAATGCCCTTAGATCTAGCTGCAGTGAGTCATTCTGTTTCCATACACACCCAAGGCTTCTGCCCCCTTCCATCAGTTTAATGCCCTTCCTTCTGCCTGGAACGACCCCATGCACACACCCTTTCCTTTTCATCACATCTAAACTCTACTTGTCTTTGAGGGCTCAGTTTACTTGATGCTTCAAATTCTGAAAAATGTTTCCAGTTCCAGCCTAATATTTCTCTCCTGATTTTTAAAGTTCCCAAGACCTCTTTTTGGAACTGCCTTTACAGTACAGTTACTTAGTTACATGCCTTTTATTTTAATTGACAGATAAAAATGTGTATATTTATGGTGTAAAACATGTTTTAATAATCAGGCGGTGCCTGTGGCTCAGTGAGTAGGGCCCTGGTCCCATATGCCAGGGTGGCAGGTTCAAACCTGGCCCCAGCCAAACTGCAACAAAAAAATAGCTGGGCGTTGTGGTGGGCACCTGTAGTCCCAGCTACTTGGTAGGCTGAGGCAAGAGAATCGCCTAAGCCTGAGAGCTGGAGGTTGCTGTGAGCTGTGACGTCACGGCACTCTACCAAGGGCAACAAAAACAAAACAAAACAAAACATGTTTTAATATATGTATGTACTGTGGAATGACTAAATCAAGCTAATTATCATATAATACATATATATAGCTATCTTTTTTTTTTGTAGTGAGGGCACTTAAAATCTATTCTTTTAGCAATTGTCAAGTAGATGAGTACAACCATGTTAACCGTAGTCATCGTGATATGTAGTAGATCTCTTGAATGCATTCCTCCTGTCTAGCTGGAATTTTGTATTCTTTGACCAACCTCCTTCCCCCAACCCCTGGCCTATGGTAACCACTATTCTACTCTCGGCTTCTAAGAGTTTGACTTTTTCTAGATTCAACATGTGAGATCATGAAGTCTGTGCCTGGCTTATTTCACTTAACATTAACATAATGTCCTCGGGATTCATCCATGTTGTCACACATGATAGGACTTCCTTTTTCTTTTCTTTTCTTTTTTTTTTTTTTTTGCAGTTTTTGGACGGGCCGGGTTTGAACCCGTCACCTCCAATATATGGGGCCAGCGCCCTACTCCTCGAGCCACAGGCGCTGCCCCCGTTTTCTTAAAGCTGAATAATTTTCCATTATGCATATATAGCACATTTTCTTTATCTATTCATCTGTTAATGGACACTTAGGTTGATTCTGCGTCTTGGCTGTTATGAATAATGCTGCAGGGAACTAGGGAGTGCAGATCTCGTTGACATACTGATTTCATTTCCTTTGGATATATACCCAGTATCGGAATTGCTAGATCATATGGTAGTTCTATTTTTAATTTCTTGTGGAACCTCTATACTATTTTCCGTAATGGCTGTAAATTTAATTCCTACCAACAGTGTGCAAAGGTTCCCTTTTCTCTACATACTTGCCAACGCTTATTATCTTTCTTTCTTTCTTTTGGTAAGAGTAATTCCCCAATGATTGGTGATATTGAGCATTTTTTATATTGTCCATTTATATGTCTTTTTTTTGAGACAGAGTCTCACTTATTAACCCTTGGTAGAGTGCCATGGCATCACAGCTCACAGCATCCTCCAACTCCTTGGGCTGAGGCGATTCTCTTGCGTCAGCCTCCTGAGTAGCTGGGACTACAGGTGCCTGCCACAACGCCCTGCTATTTTTTGTTGTTGTTGCAGTTTGGCCGGGGCTGGGCTTGAACCCCCCAACCTCGGCAAAAGGGGCCGGTGGCCTCTCCACTGAGCTACAGCCGCCCTGTATGTCTTCTTTTTTAAAAAATGTCTATTCAGGTTCTTTGTCCGTTTTTAAAAATCAGGTTGTTTTCTTGCTATTGCTTGAGTTCCTTATATATTTTGGATATTATCCCTATCAGATGTATGGTTTACAAATAACTTCTCCCATTCTGTAGATTGTGTTTACTCTGTTGGAGTTCCCTCAGCTATGCAGAAGCCTTCTAGTTTGATGTAATCCCATTTGTCTATTTTTGGTTTCGCTGCCTGTACTTTTAGGTCATATCAAAACAAACAAACAAAAAAAAATAGGGGGCAGTGCCTTTGGCTCAAAGGAGTAAGGCGCCGACCCCATATGCCGGAGGTGGCAGTTTCAAACCCAGCCCCTGCCAAAAACTGCAAAAAAAAAAATCATTGCTCAGCCCAGTGTCATGGAACTTTTTCCATATTTCTTCTTCTGGTATTTTTACAGATCAAACTGAAATTTTTAATCCATTTTGAGTTGATTTTTGTATTTGGTGATGAGCTGAGGGTCTAATTTCATGCTTCTACATGAGCATATCCAGTTTTCCTAATACTAATCATTGAAGAGACTGTCCATTCTCCATTGTGTGTTCTTGGCATCTTTGTCAAAGATCAATTAGCTGTAAATGCGTGGATTTATTTTTGGGCTCTCTATCCTGCTCCATTGGTCTAATGTCTTTTTTATGCCAGTGTTTTGAATACTGTAGCTTTGTAGGAGATTTTTCAAATCAAGTAGTGTGATGCTTCCAGCTTTGTTCTTTTTGTTCAAAAATTGCTTTGGCTATTCAGGATCTTTTATAGTTCCACCTGAATTTTAGTTTTTTTCCCCCCAATTCTGCTAAAAATGTCACATTTTCGTAGATAGGGATTGCACTGAATCTGTAGTAGTATGAAGTATAACAGTATTCTTCCATTCTATAAATGTGGATTATCTTTTCATTTGTTTTGTGTTATCTTCAATTTCTTTCATCGCTATTTTATAGTTTTCAGTATAGCGAGCCTTCACCTGCTTGATTAAATCTATTTCTGAGTATTTTATTATTTTGTGGCTATGTAAATGGGATTGTTTTCTTAATTTCTTTTTTGGATAGTTCATTGTTAATGTATAGAAACAATACTGATTTTTTGTACTTGATGTCTTGTGTCCCCTCATAGACTGAAAGTGCCAAGAAACCCAAGAAGAGCTAAGCCATCTCTAAATTGTTCCCCCTCATGCCCAGAATTGTGCCTCATACTGGGTTACCTGTCCAGAAATACCTGTAGAAGGAATAGGTTAATCCTCTTGGCCAGAGAGTCACTGAGTTCTGGGGGTGGGTTGAGAGCTTCAGAAAGGTCATATCAGCATCAGGGAAAAGTCTGAAAATGCCCCTTCCTCACTCCTCAGTATGGTTTATCATATGGGCCCTTTGAGCCATTTGGATGGGAGATGGTTAGGGGTCTTTAGGGTAATTTGATGAACCCATTGCATGTTCTTACCTGTCTCTCTTTTCTGGTCTTTTCTGGCTGGAATGAAAGGAGATCACCAATCCCTAATGGGGTTGGGGAGTGTTTCAGCGCCTCAGGGCCTATTTGGCAGGAGGAGTGAAATGCACTGCTAGAAGGTGTGAGGAGTGCAGAAATACAGGCTGGGACCTCCCTCCCTGTGGAGCTCCCCTCTTCCTCAGAGAGGACTATCTGAGAGCAGGATGCATTACATTTTAAAATACTGATTCTGCAGAAGCAGTTTAAGAAAACAGATCAATGCAGGTGTCATCAGTCTAGGAAAGCTTTTTCCAAAGAATTGCTCTAGATTCAGGCAAAGGCAAGACTTCTAGGGTCATGTTGAAGGCTTTGGTCTGTCCCTAAAGCAGTAGGAGGTCATGTAGAGATTTGAAGTGGGAAGAACACAGACTTACAGTTTTGGAAGATTGCTCTAGTAGAGGTCTTTGGAAAAGTGAGTGTTGCAGGGAAAATACAAGCTAAGCCAGGAACATCTTAGGGTGCCAGAAAGTAAAAAAAATGCCTTTAAAAAAAAAGAAGCGGTGGCTCGGTGCCTGTAGGTCAGTGAGTAGGGCACCGGCCACATACACTAAGGCTGGTGGGTTCAAGTGCTGCCCGGGCCAGCTAAACAACAATAACTACAACCAAAAATAGCCAGGCATTATGGCAGGCGCCTGTAGTCCCAACTACTTGGGAAGCTGAGGCAAGAGAATCGCTTAAGCCCAAGAGTTTTAGGTTGCTGTGAGCTGTGATGCTACAGCACTCTACTGAGGGTGACATGGTGAAAATCTGTCTCAAAAATTAAAGAAAAGAAAAAAGAAAAGAAGCAGAGGCCATAAGAGCTAACCTGAAAGAGTTCTCAATGGCCAGAGCTGCAATTTGAGCAATGAAATGTGATGACTGGGCAGCGCCCATAGCTCGTGGGTAGGGCGCTGGCCACATACACCCAGTCCAGGTCAGCTAAAACAACGACAACTGCAAAAAAAACCCCAAAATAGCTGGGGACGGCGCCTATGGCTCATCGAGTAGGGTGCTGGCCCCATATACTGAGGGTGGCGGGTTCAAACCCAGCCCTGGCCAAACTGCATCAAAAAATAGCCAAGCGTTGTGGCGGGCACCTATGGTCCCAGCTTCTTGGGAGGCTGAGTCAAAGAGAATCGCCTAAACCCAGGAGCTGGAGGTTGCTGTGAGCTGTGACTCCGTGGCACTTTACTAAGGGTGATAAAGTGAGCTTCTGTCTCTACAAAAAAAAAAAAAAAAAATAGCCGGGCATTATGGCAGGCACCTATAGTCCCAGCTACTTGGGAGGCTGAGGGAAGAGAATCTCTTAAGCCCAAGAGTTTGAGGTTGCTATGAGCTGTGACGCCATGGGACTCTACACAGGGCGACAGCTTGAGACTCTGTCTCAAAAAAAAAAAAAGTTCAGGGCGGCACCTGTAGCTCATCTCGTAGGGTGCTAGCCCCATATACCAAAGGTGGCGGGTTTAAACCCGGCCGAAATGCAAAACAGGAAAATAGCCGGGTGTTGTGGCGGGCGCCTGTAGTCCCAGCTACTCGGGAGGCTGAGGCAAGAGAATCACCTAAGCCCAGGAGTTCCTGGAGGTTGCTGTGAGCTGTGTGACGCCACAGCATTCTACCGAGGGCGATAAAGTGAGACTCTGTCTCTACCAAAAAAAAAAAAAAAGTTCAGTTAGTCCAAAATAATATAAATATTATAATTAAATAAATGAGGATGATGGGACAATTCTTCCTTTCAGATTCCAATTAATAAATGTAGAGGGAAAGAGAAATCAGAAATTATAATTAGAACACCATAATAAATGCTGCAAGCAAGAGCCACTGATCTTGCTAAAATTGTAGGTAAAATTTTAAGAAGAAACAGGATATTTGCATAGTCTCAAAATATTGTCTCCCCACTCCCCACCCCAATATTTATTAATTACTAAAGGACAAATAGTAACTTTACAGTGGAGAAACCCACTAATAGATACCTAACCAAGTGATCAAAGTTAAAACATCACTAGTTACATAAGATGACATCTTTTCTGGTTTAGAGAGCAGGGTCTCACTCTGTCACCTAGGCTAGAGTGTAGTGGTGTGATCATAGCTCATTGGAGCTTTGAACTCCTAGGCTCAAGTGATCCTCCCTCATCAGCCTCTTGAGTAATTAGGATTACAGGCCCATGCCACCGGCCCTAACTAATTTTTTCTGGGTTTTTTTTTTTTTTTTTTGTAGAGTCAGCGTCTGGCTGTGTTACTCAGGCTGATCTCAAACTCCTCCTGTCAAATGATCCTCCTACCTCAGCCTCCCAAAGTGCCAGGATTACAGGTGTCAGCCACCATGCCTGGCCTATCAAACTTCATGAAGTTGTGTATATCCCTGGATATAAGCACTGAGAAAGGCACATCACCACAGTATTTGTCCCCCAAACTGTAATAACCTCAATTTGCTCAGAAAGACCATCAAACAAACCCAAATTAGGGATCATTCTCCAAAATGCTGACCAATTCCCTTCAAAAGTTGCGGGACCATCATGAATTGTAGGATATTACATAGACCTAGTAACTGTACAATGTGACATTATGGATTGGATCTTGGAATAGGATATTGGTAGAAAAACTGAGAAGATCCAAATCAGGTCTGTGGTTTCATTTTCTAAAAATTGTTCTGCTAAAGAAAGATGTAGAACAATGAGAAGAATGTGCTATTATGTCTTTTTATTAAAAGTATGTATATATAGATAAAGTAACACATATGCACACAAGTAGAAGTGGAAGGGGGAGTGGGGAAGTATAGTAGGCAAAGGAAAAGTCCTGGAGGAAGTGGGCACCCTTAAAGTGAAAAGACCCCCCACAGAATGGGAGAAAATAGTTGCAAGTCATATATCTAATAAGGGACAAATATCTAGAATAGGTAATGAATTCTCACAACTGGATAATAAAAAACAAATAACCCAATTTAAAAATGGGCAGAAAATTTGCATAGACATTTCTTCAGGGACAACATACAAATGGTCAGTAAGCACACGAAAAGATACAAATGGCCAACAACCACATCATTAGTCATCAGAGAAGTACAAATCCAAACCACAGTGAAATACCACTTCACACTTACTAGGGTAGCTAGAGTCAGAAAGTCAGATAATAACAAGCATGAAGATGCAGAGAAACTGGAATCCTCACTTAGCTGGTGGGATCATAAAATGGTACAGCTGCTCTGGAAAACAATCTGGCAGTTCCTTAAACAATTAAACCTAAAGTTATCATGTACCCAGCACTTCCACTACCAACGATATACCCAAAAGAAGTGAAAATCTACATGTATACAAAAACTTGTGCAGTTGGCCCTATCTATCTGCAGATTCTACAGCTTGGATTCAACCAATCTTCAATTAAAAATATAAATATCAAAAGCCGGCACAGTGGCTCACACTTGTAATCCTAGCACTCTGGGAGGCCGAGGCGGGTGGATTGCCCTGAGCTCACAGGTTCAAGACCAGCCTCAGCCAGAGCAAGACCCTGTCACTAAAAATAGCCAGGTGTTGTGGCAGGTGCCTTGAGCCCAAGAGTTTGAGGTTGCTGTGAGCTGTGACGCCATGGCACTCTGCTGAGGGTGACAAAGTGAAATTCTGTCTCAAAAATAAATAAATTAAATAAAAATAAATATCCAGGGATGTGGGAAACAATAACAACATGACAATCAAAAGTCATACAAATTTACAAAGTAATACAGTGTAACAACTATTTACATAGTATTTACATTATATTAGGTATTATGGTAACCTAGAGATGATTTGAAAAGTATACCAGAAGATGTGGATGGGTTATCTGCAAATACCATATCATTTTACATAAGGGACTTGAATGTCCACTGATTTGGGGGGTCCTAGATCCAATCCCCTGGAAAAGCTGAGGAACAACTGTCATAGCATGTTCATAGCAATATTATTCACAGTAGCTAAAGAGGAGAAGCCAAATACCCATCAACAGAATGGATGGATAAACAAATTGTAGTACGTCCAAACAGTGGAACATTATTCAACCATTAAAAGGAATAAATACTGATACATGCAACAACAGGGATGAACCTTGAAAACATTTTGCAAAGTGAAAAAAGCCAGTCACAAAAATAAAAAACAAAAACCACCTATTATATCGTTCCAGTCACATGAAGTGTCCAGAACAGAGAAATCTACAGAGACAGAAAATAGATGGGGGGGAGGGGCAGTGTTAAGGAGGGGGCAATAAAGAGTAATAAAAGTGTTCAGAAATTGACTGTGGAGATAATTATACACATTTCTGAATATACAAAAAACCCACTGAATTATACACTTTAAGTGGGTGAATTCTATGGATGTAAACTGTATTTCAAAGCTTAAAAAAAAAAGCCAAGAGGAAGTGGTCAGCAGAGGCACTTACACCTGAGAATGGACTGAGGACTGAGAAAATGAGTTGAGCATCATGGTTACTGCTGAAGTTGGACCAGGCTGAGGAATAAGAATGTGGCTCCCCCCACCCCCTTAGAAGTTTGGCTTTGAAGGGCAAACGAGGGCAGTATCTGGAGAAATGCCAAGAGAAGATTTTTTTTTTTCTTGAGACAGAGCCTCAAGCTGTCACCCTGGATAGAGAGCCGTGGCATCACAGCTCACAGCAACCTCCATTTCCTGGGCTCAAGCAAGTCTCTTGCCTCCGCCTCCCAAGCAGCTGGGACTACAGGCGCCCGCCACAACGCCCAACCATTTTTTGGTTGCAACCGTCATTGTTGTTTGGCGGGTCCGGGCTGGATTCGAACCCGCCAGCTTAGGTGTACGTGGCTGGCGCCTTAGCCCATTGAGCCACAGGCGCCGAGCCAAGAGAAGATTATTTTTAAGATGAAAGACACCTGGGATGCTTTATAAAGGGTAAATGGGAATCATCTCTTCAGGAGTTGGACACGGAAGGCATAGCTGGGGAGAGTTGGACAGGAGGGACTGGCCTTGGCTGGGAGAGGATAACCCCACTGCTTTAATAGGAGGTGAGTAGGTGGGGAGGAAGCCTGCAGGGCTGGGAGGATGGTGGCAGAGGGGTTGAGGGTGTTGCTCTATGCTGGCTTTAATCCTCTGGGGGAGCAGGAGGGGAGGTGCTAGGGCCAGGGTGTGAGGAAAATGGAAACTTGTGAAGTAACCATTGCAGAGAACAAGAAGGCAACTCCCACAGTAAGCCTGGTAGGCTTGCTGGGCAGGACTGACCATGTGACTGGGATGGGGAAGAGAGTGAGAAGTTTATAAGCACAAGCCTGGGGACAGGAGTATGTAGAGGCCTGGCTCTCCGGCCCCAGCCCCTGTGGAAAGAAGTATTATCCTAGCATGCTTGAGTCAGAGAACCCAGGGGTGTTCTCAGACTTCCCCCTCCAGTACAGTAGCCACTAGCAGCATGTGGCTGTCTTAAGATTAACTTTAAAATTCAGTTCCAGGCCAGGTGCGGTGGCTCACCTAGTAATCCTAGTACTCTGGGAGGCTGAGGTGGGTGGATTGGTTGAGCTTAGGAGTTCAAGAGCAGCCTGAGCAAGAGTGAGACCCTGTCTCTAAAAATAGCCGGGCATCTGGGCAAATGCCTGGAGTCCCAGCTACTGGGGAGGCTGAGGCAAGAGAATCACTTGAGCGCAAGGGTTTGAAGTTGCTATGAGCTGTGACGACATGGCATTCTACCAAGGGAGTGAGACTCTGTCTTGGAAATAAATAAAAATTAAATTCAGTTCCTCAGTTGGACTGGCGTTGTTTCAAGTGCTCAATAGCCGCTTGAAGCTACTACATTGGACAGCACACATAAAAAGTTCTACTGGACAGCACTGTTCTAGAAAAGTGACTCTTTCACACAGACCTGTACTGAGCTCCATGAGGATAAGTAACTCTGGAGAAGTAAAAAAAAAAAAAGAAAAGAAAAGAAAAGTGACTCTCAAACTTTTTGATCTGAGGACCCCTCTACACTCTTAAAAATTGAGGATCCCGAAGAGTTTCTATTTAAGTTCAGCGCCCATAGCTCAGTGAGTAGGGTGCCGGCCACATACACCAAGGCTGGCAGGTTTGAGCCTGGCCTGACACCAGGGCACTCTACCAAGGGCCACATAGTAACACAGTGAGACTCTGTCTCAAAAAAAAGGCTCAATGCCTGTAGCACAGTAGTTACAGAACTAGCCACATACACCAAAGCTGGCAGGTTTGAACCCAGCCCGGGCCAGCTAAACAACAATGACAACTGCAACAAAACATAGCCGGGCATTGTGGCGAGCACCTATAGTCCCAGCTACTTGTGAGGTTGAGACAAGAGAATTGCTTAAGCCCAAGAGTTTGAGGTTACTGTGAGCTATGACGCAAAAGCACTCTACCAAGGGCAACATAATAAGACTCTTGTCTTGGCTCAGCGCCTGTGGCTCAACGGGCTAAGACGCCAGCCACGTACACCTGAGCTGGCTTGTTCGAATCCAGCCCGGGCCCGCCAAACAACAATGGTGGCTGCAACCAAAAAATGGCCAGGTGTTCTGGCAGACGCCTGTAGTCCCAGCTACTTGGGAGGTGGAGGCAAGAGACTCCCTTGAGCCCAGGAATTGGAGGTTGCTGTGAGCTGTGATGCCGCAGCACTCTATCCAGGGTGACAGCTTGAGGCTCTGTCTCTAAAAAAAAAAAAACTTCTGTTTATATGCATTACGCTTATTGCATTTACTATAGTATAAATTAGAACTGAGAGTTTTAATCATGTACTTAATTCATTTAAAAGTAAAGATAATAAACCATTAGCATTTTTATAGAATATAATTATACATTTTTAAAAAAATGAAGGGTGTCACTATTCTTCATTATTGCAAATCTCTCAAGTCTGACTTTTTCAACAGAAGGCATCTGGATTCTTCTGTCTGCTTCTGTATTCAATCTGTTGTGGTAACACATAGAATAGTCTACGGGAAACGCCACTATACACTCATGAGAGAATGAGAGTAATAAAGGCAAATAATGTCTCAGTAGTACTATACAAATAATTTTGACCTTATACACAGACCCCTTGAGGGCCTCAGGGTTCCTGGGCCACAGTTTGAGAAACATTGTTCTGGAACCTCCACTTGGTACAAAGGAACTTGTTCCTGAGAGACTGAATGATTTGCCTAGTTATGTAGGGAGTAGGCAAAATGCAAACTTGGACTAGACTTCTGCCTTCTGGCCTGAGGCTTTTCCCAGTCTCCATTGCTGGGCTGTTGGAAGTAGGGCCTGGGCTGCTTGGCTGCAGAGCCCCTGGTGTGTGGTCCTATAAATAAACCCATTGTGTTGGAACCCCTTCCCTCTCCCATTCCTAGCAGCTGCTGTTTTTGCTGTTGGGTTCTGCTGTGGACAGGGAACAGGAGGGCGCTGAGGGAGAGGAGATGAGGGATGTTGAAATCTAAAAGACTTTGAGGGCTCATAACACAACTGCCCTTCCTCCTACCCTGCCTGAAAGGGCCAGGGACTGATCCTGCTGTCAGTTCTAAAGAACCTGCAAATGGAGATCAAGGTTCCTGGAGTGCCTGTTAAGAGAAAGTTGGAGAGGGTATAGTGGGTCCCTTCCCCAAGGACAGATGCCTCTCTGAAGGTCTGTTGTGTCTCCTGTGCCAGTTGTCAGGAGGAGGGAAGGAAATTCTTGTCTGCCCTCTTGCCCTGAGCGGGGAGGAGACCAGTTGGAATTCTTAGGGTTGAAAGATACTTTGGGCCCTAAGATTAAGTGTCTACTCTCGGGCCAGGAGTGCCCTGGGAGCCAGGCCTCAGTTGTCTACTGCCCCGGCCACACAGGCCCAGGGCTCATCTTGGCTAGAAAGGATGTTTGCCTGCGTGTTGAAGTAGCTGTTTACAAGAGGACTCCTGGGTGTGACTGGTAAAAGGGATTCCAGAAAGCAGCTGGGGAGGGGAGTGGAGGGAAACAGTCAGTGTTACGGATGATTCTGTTATTAAAGTGAGCTTCTATCGCTGCCTTCCCACAGCTGCCCACCCCTCCCCCTCCTCCTGGCCCCTGGCTTCTCTCCCTAGAGGACTCTGGGGGGAACAGCTGGTGAGTGAGGGGCTCATGAGGGGCCAGAAGCCTTGGCTGAGGGCCAGGTGAGGGGGATGGAGGACAGGCTTGCTGCCACCTCACTGGCCCCTTCCTCCCAGGCCTGGACTCAGAGCTTAGGGAGAGGTCTTCCCTGTACCCCACTGGAAAAGGAGTGGAAGCTGCGACCCTACTCCTTTGGCCTGGCTGAGTGAAAGGCCAGGACAGTCAGCTGTCTTTTGAGGCCCTCAATCCCCCTACTCTCTCCTGGCTTTAAAAGGGAAGGGTTGGGGGAAACTGGGACCCCACATGACTGACTGGGTTGAAGAAACAGTGGTTGCCCAGAGTCAGTGATGTCCCCACCTCCAAGCAACAGTCTCCCTCTTCGCTGTTCCTGGCTGCCCAAAAACTGCCCTCTCCACCTACTCCAAAGGTCTAGCCAGAGAGAGCCAGCTCCTCCTCCCTCTGCCCCCGCCCCTTGGCACTGAGGTCACCTCCCTCTGAATCAGGCCTTTGTACGGGGAGGTGCTCCTCTGTTGGCAGTTGTGGCGGGAGAAGCCTCCAGTTCAAGTTAGAGTTCCCAACCCTGGGCAGCCTGGCTGGCATCATGTGTTCCAGACCCAGCATCCCAGATGTGTTGTGGGAACACCAGAGGGATGTTTGGAATCCAGGGCCATCCTGAAAAACCCAGGCCTGGGGTATTTCAAGGTCCCAGGTCGTGCTGAATACAGAGGCTGTGAGTAGAAGAAATTGTGGGTCCTAAGGGAGAAAGAGGCCGCTCGGCCTCTGGGGAGGGTGGGGGGCACTGACACCCACCACTGAGAAATTGATCAGCGTTGCCTTTTCCCCCATGAGATTGAAGCAGAAAACCTAAACTCTAAAAGGCCAAATTCCTGATTAGGCTTAGATTTGGAGCTGGAAGTGGTGGGATCTCTCTGGATCTTTTTCCTTAGAGGAGGATAAAGACACAGAAAGTTTTCTTGTAGAAAAAACCTTGAACTCAGACTGTGGTGTGTGCTCCTCCCCACCACCAATTAAATGCGGATATCTTCCCTGTGACTTCTCAGCAGTTACAGTTGACACTCCTGCCCTTGCTTGTGGCAGCCCTGCAGAAACAGAGGAGGCCCCTCCATCCTGAGCTGGCCCAGCCAGCTGCAGTGTGAGGGCAGAAGGCTTTTCTCCATAATGAGGCTGAGTCACAGCCTTCCTCCAGCCAGCATTTCCTGAGCATACAGAGATGTGCTGCAAGGACCATTGATGGCTTATGAACTGGAGGGTCTCTTCCAAATCACAGCTTTGCGGGTAGGTGGCAGTGGTTGGCTTTGTGGAGCATTGGGTCTCCACCCTCCTGGACATAGAAAACCACTGGACGCAAATGTACACGAGCCACAGCCAGTGGTCTGGGCCTCACTCCTGATCTACCTGCTTTTCTATTATTTTAGGGAAAGACATTGTTTGTTTGTTTTCTTTCTTTCTTTTTTTTTTTTTGCAGTTTTTGGCCAGGGCTGGGTTTGAACCTGCAACCTCCAGCATATGGGGCCAGCCCCTTACTCCTTTGAGCCACAGGTGCCGCCCAGGAAAAGACATTCTACTAAACTACTCTCACCCTGTGTTTGTGTTTCGTTTCTGTGTGAGGAATACAACACCTTGGGCTTCCCTAGCTTTAGCTTGAGTTTTATCCTTTCCAGGCATCTGGCCAGTGCCTGGTTCTTCCCATCCCGTCCCTCACTTTCCCAACTTCCTTTCTCATCCTCTACATCCAGCACACTGCCCCCACCAACTCCTCTCTGCCCTGAAGTCTCCATGGTGGAATTTAATTGTGAGGGGATGGAAGGAAATGCTAGTGGTTGCTGGGTGGAGCGGGCCTCTCCTGGACAGCAGGAGGATGGTACAGACACCAGAGTTGTGGGTGGGGCTGGCACTGGTAGAATGGTGGAGGTAGCCTGAGGCCTTTTTTGGTTTTAGCCCGTATTTGTGTGTAGGAAGAAGGGTATTTCTTGAACTTTTTCTTTTTTTTTTTCAGGCATATGTATAGTAGAACCTCTGTAAGTAGACCACCCAAGGGGCTGTAACAAACTGGGCCAGCATATGGAGGTAGGTAGTCAACATAAGGAACGAGGCCTACCATGCCTACATGTACATGTGGTGCATGTCCGGTCTCTGAAAATTAGGTCAACTTAGGTCAACTTAAGGCGGTGTTGGGTAGAGGGAGTTAGTCAACTATGGAGGCTCTACTTTATTTCTAAGTATATCAAGCATGATATTCTTACGAGCAACTCAAGTTAAACATGATACATCTTTATGATGTTAAAATAACAAAGGACTTTAGATTGTTGAGGAGTGTTAAAATAAGTATTACACAGTTTTTTCCTTTCAGAAGGAAAGGAAAAAACTTCTGAGTGTTTCAGAAGTCTCCTCCCCACTGTTATGCACACACATATACTCATTCAGAAAGCACCGTTGCCCCTTTCACTGTTCCCCATAGCGTCAAAATATCTAGTCACTTCTCTTTCTCAGGTATCAGGAGAGTAGGATGAAGGCTGGGCTGGCCCTGAGGCCAGAGAGCTGCCCAGGAGGAGGTCTCCAGGGGCAGGGCAGGTGGACAGTGCTTTTGAGATCTTCAGGTGCCCCTGCAGCCCAGACCCTAGGGCGAGGGCCAGGGACTCTGTTCACCTCTGTGTGAACAGACAAGGTAACAGCGGGCTCTGCAGTACACCCAGGCTTTGTGCCATGTCAGTCAGCATGGGTGATATGAAAAGCCTCCATTTATTGAGTTCATGCCAGATACTCTACATGTATTCTCATTTCATCCTCCCAACAACCCTTTGGGCTAAGTGTTCTTACCTCCATTTTTCAGGTAAGGAAAGAGATCTTTAGAGTCAGGATTCTAACCTAGATCTGTTCTACCACAGTGCTCCTACGAGGAGCCCGGGGACTCCACAGAGCTTAAATGTAAGGTGTCCTGTGGAGCTCACAGTCCCACTTGAACTTGTGCAGAAAGGCTGCAGAGGAGAGGGATTCCAGGCCTGCCCAGAGTGCTTTGAGAACTAGCTGCATGGTTGGGGCAACATCCTTTGCCTCCAGAGTCTGCTTCCTCCCCCAGGATGGTGTCCCCCGTCCCAAGGTTGTTAGGGAATCTGATGCAATGGGCTGCTCGTCACACAGGGTGCACTCAGTGTACATACAAGTGGGACTTCTGTCTCACAGTTTCCACATCTAAAATATATAAACTCTCTTTGTGGTTATGAGGGTTGAAGAAGATAACTGGGCCACACCTGTAATCCTAGCACTCTGGGAGGCCAAGGTGGGAGGATCCCTCGAGATCAGCCTGAGCAAACATTAGACCCCATCTCTACTAAAAAATAGAAAAAGTAGCTAGAGTAGCTAGATGTGGTGTCAGGAGTCTGGAGTCCCAGATACTTGAGATGCTAAGGCAGAAGGAGTGCTTAAGCCCAAGAGTTTGAGGTTACATTGAGCTATGATGATGTTACTGCACTCTAGCTAGGGCAACAAAGCAAAACTCTCTCAAAAAAGAAAGAGAGAGGGTGGCGCCCGTAGCTCAGTGAGTAGGGTGCCAGCCACACGGCAGGTTCGAGGCTGGCAGATTTGAACCCAGCCTGGGCCAGCTAAACAGCAATAACAACTGCAACAAAAAAATAGCCGGGCGTTGTGGTGGGCACCTGTAGTCCCAGCTACTTGGGAGGCTGAGGCAAGAGAATCGCTGAAGCCCAAGAGTTTGAGGTTGCTGTGAGCTGTGATGCCACAGTACTTTATTGAGGGCAACATAGTGAAACTGTCTGACAAAAAAAAAAAAAAGGAGAGAGAAAGAAAAGAAAGAAGGAAACTGTATGTTATACAAGGGTAATAAAGAACCACATGTGACTGTTCATTCCCACCTGCTATCCAAGTGGTTCCTGGCTGAGAACTGGGGTCCTTTGCACTCGCTTTTTTCTTTGCTTTTCCCATTCCAGATTTCATCTTCTCTTTCCTCAGTTCTCTGCTTTATTGTCATTTACCAGTACCTTATCACAACCCAGCATTGTATATTGTCTGCCTTGCCCAGTAGAGTGGAAGCTTCAGAAAGGCAGGCCTTGTCTCTGACTTCTTTCCCAGTCTCAATGCCTGGCATGTGGCAGGAACCCGATAGATGCTTGTGGAACCCATGGCTGACATCATCTCCCTATTTCTCCACAGGCAAGGTGACCTTTCTAGCTGCTAGAGTACTGGTGAGCGTGTCCACCTGGCTGAGGGGACAGAGACAGGTGAGGTGTGTTGGGGCCTGTGCATGCTGGGGGTGGGAGAGGCACCCCTGGGCCCACTCTGGAGGATGGAGGAGTGAGTGCTCAGATGCCTAGGAGCTGAGCTGCTGAGGGCCCCTCTCTCCTGTGGTCCAAAAGCCTCACACCCCTTTCATGATAAAGTTCCTGCTTATTATGCAAAAGAAAACGAGCACTAACCTCTAGCAGAGAAGTTGGAACTCAAATGGAAGATAAAGACTGGTCAGTTAAAGCTAGTAATAGTGGCAAAATTTGGTGGGGTGGGAGGATCACATAGTATGAGGCAGGTCAGAGCCCTGACTCTGCTGTATGTGGTCAGAAAAGTAGTCTGTTCAGTGATCAGTCTGTCTCCTATATGCCAGGGGTCCCATCAGTGTGTAAGTTTGAATGCAATGAATACCATGTCCTTGCCCTCACAGAGTGCTGCCTGGGGACTGCCTGGTGGAGAAGACCAGTATAGAACCTCACAGGCACAGCACCTTTCCCAGGTTTGGAGTGGGAGCCCTGAAGAATGAGTAGGAGGGAGTTAGCCAAGTAGAAGGGGAGGGGAGGCATCAAGAGATCTCAGCACAGGGACCAGCATGTACAAAGAGACTGGTACTCCAGGGTCTACCTCCTGTGGGTGGGTGCCTAGGGCAGCTGGAGCTAAAAGGGAGAGCTGTGGAGGGGTGCAAGGTGCCCCCCACTGTGTCTAAGAGGAGCCTGAGGCTCAGGGACAGAGGCCTCACCCTGAAGTGACCCAGCAAGTGAGCACTGTGTGTTGCCTGGACTGGAACTCAGGGCCCTAGGCCCCGTTCAGTGCTCCACTCATGTCCAAGTCACATTGACAGCTCCTTTGTAACCCAGTATCAGGGTGCTGTCCCCTAGGTGGTCACATTTGATCCTCCCTCCTGACCCTATATGGAAGGACGAATGCTTCTGCTCATTTCTCAGAATTAGGAAACTTATTCTTATACTTTGGGACCATTATCAAGTAAAAAGAAGAAGAAGAAGAAGAAAAGAATTAGGAAACTGAAAATCAGTTGACCAAGTACTAAGCAAGTTTTCATTATTCACCCAGCTCATCCTAGGTAGAACAAGATAGAGCTTTTTGGCTACAAAGCCAGGGTTTCATTCATTGTCTCCACTACCTAACATATGTCCCTGCCCTAGGAAGGACACCACTGATCATTAGGACAAAATCCTAGATGTGTGTTGTTAAATTAGTTTAAATTACTATTATTGGCCAAGCACTGTGGCTCACACCTGTAATCCTAGCACTCTGGGAGGCCAAGGTGGGTGGATTGCTTCAGTTCAATTAGAGACCAGCCTGAGCAAGAGTGAGACCCCATCTCTACTAAACATAGAAAAAATTAATCAGGCATAGTTAATAGTCCTAGGCATAGTCCCAGCTACTTGGGAGTTTGAAGCAGGGGGATCACTTGAACCCAGGAATTTGAAGTTGCTATGAGCTATGACGCCACTATCCCTGGGCAAAAGAGGGAGACTCTGTCTCTAAATGAATGAATGAATAATAATGTTACTGTTGTGAATAATAACAATCTAAGTAGTTTTTCCTAACTTATTCACATTTCTTTCACAGACCAAATCTTTGTTCACAAACACTGAGTGAGATTAGGTGATGTTGGTGTTATTATACAAATGGGGAGACTGAGGCTCAGGGAGACTGAATGAATCACAGTTTGAGGCTAATCCCAGCAGAGAAACTGAGTTTCCTGGCTCCTTCCCATGACCTACGATGGGAGCGTAGGGGGGTTTAAAACAATCGTCTTTGTTTTTAAGATGGGAAGAGTATCTGTCCCACGACCAGAAGATTCCCAGCCTGACCTTGAGTTGTTACACTGTGATGATGCATGTAGGTCACACTGATCTAAATTCCACAAATGCTAAAATGTTTCATCTTTGTCGTTCTCCTCCACTCACTTCCTCCCGTGCCCTGAAGTAGCCTGCAGGGCCTTCTCTCACTTGTTCCAGGGCCTGATGTCGAAGACCATGGACCAGCCGGCCGAAGGTCCTGGAGAGGGCAGTGATGGCAGCATGGAGCCGGGTACCTGCCAGGAGCTTCTGCATCGACTGCGGGAGCTGGAGGTGGGGCACAGGGCAGTGGGGAGAGGGGGGCAGTGCCAACCAAAGCCACCCTTCCCTCTCAGCTTAGTGCATGCCTTTGGGGGTGCGGGTGGGCTCTTCTCAGCCTGTTTGCCAGGCTGGAGGAGAGCTGGGCCTGTCTATTCAGAGCTGCTCTGAGAAGCCCTTTCCTTGCTCTTAGCTCTCCAGCCCAGGTGGCAGCTCAGAGACAAAAAGCAGGCACAGAGCGTGCTGTCCTAACTCCTAAATCTCTCCCTCCTTTAACTCTCCCGTGCTTTCATCCCTGCCAGCTCTGGGGAGAAAGAGGTAGTCACAGCCACAGGAGGAAGGGGTTGGATGACCAAGGCTCAAGAGTTGAAGGACAGGACACAGACCCTGAAATCAAGGCCTTTGCCATAGCCTTAGGACCTGCCCACACCCCCATCCTCCTCTGCCCACCCCCCACCTAAGGTCCTCCTGGCCACTGCCTTCCCAGCACTCAGCTTTGCCCCCTTGCTGCCCCTGCTTAGCGTCTGCAGACCTCCCCAGAAGAACCTATTTGAGTGAGAGCATGGGGGGCTAGTAGACTCCCTCAGAAGGAGAGTGCCCTGGGGAAGAATAATCCCCGAAGCTTTCTTTTTGCCCTTCTTCTCGCTCACTCCTGCAGGCAGAGAACTCAGCTCTTGCTCAGGCCAATGAAAACCAGCGGGAGACTTACGAGCGCTGTCTGGATGAGGTCTGTGGGGTCTGCAGTGGGACTGCTGAGGAAGAGAATGGGGAGGGTTCATAGCCTGTCTGCTCCAAGTAGAAGGTGGGTCAACTTTGCCTTGGGCTTTCTGTCCCCAGGTTGCCAACCACGTGGTGCAGGCCCTGCTGAACCAGAAGGTGAGTAGCCATAGGTGACATTCTTACCCTTAAACCCAGCCACCCTGGGGAGAGGCCCCGGGTACAGCAGAGGAGGTCCTTCCTGGGGAACCCTGAGCTTAGCCTGCTCGGCTAAGCCTTCACTAGCAGCATGGAGAAGGTGGCCTATTGGCCTCCACTGACCCCTGTCCCACCTTAGGCAGGTCCATACCATTCTACCTGGAAGCAGGGGTGAGACTAGGTTAGGCCAAGTTTCTGAGCTGTGAGAACTGAGTTGGGCTTGAATCCTTCCCTTATCCTGGCCCCAGTTGGCTTCTCCAGGCTGTGATGGCCCCTTATAGCAGTTGATGATGTGAGCATAGTGGTATCTAAATATTTATATACACATTAGGGATAACTTCTTGACATATGGGTCACTTAGTCACTTAGACTACAAGGTCTTCCTCTGTCTTATATAAGCCCTTCTTTGATGTGTGGCTTCTAAGAGGCAGGGGGTTGGCTCCAGGGATGGGAAAGGTGACAAAGAATTCAGCACCACCAGAAGGTGCTAGAGCTACAGACTCTTAAAAGGAGGCTGCAGGAGAAAGGCCTGCCCAGCAGGGGTCCTGGACGCTCTGGGCAGGATGACAAGGACTGGCTCATATTGCTGTCCCTTCCCACCCTTCTCTTCTCCTGTGGTGCAGGACCTGCGAGAGGAGTGCATCAAGCTGAAGAAGAGGGTATTTGACCTGGAGCGGCAGAACCAGATGCTGAGTGCCCTGTTTCAGCAGAGACTCCAGCTCACAACAGGCTCTCTCCCTCAGGTGGGCACTGGGCTTCTCGCTCCTTTTTTCATAGCCTTGTAGCATCACTCTCCTTTCTTACCTCACCTAGACAAGCAGTCAGTGGACCTACCATTCTGGGGGCTATGACTATCCAGAGAAGGCCTGCCCAGCCTGATAGGTTTGTACCTTGGATGGGGTACAAACTACATGGGTCCCCTCAAACTTGACACCCCCACCATCCACAGTGCCCCTCCCAGCTGGATGGCGCCCATTTTTGTTGGCAGAGGTTTGAACTTGCTCCTGCCCTGGGTGAGGAGATGGGTGGAGGCTGTAAATGAGATTATTTCAAGCTTCCAAGAGGCCTCTTTGGCCACTGACACAGCCCGTATTTGGCCATGGGCGGGGGTGAGGCTGAGTGTCACAGAGAGGTCAGGAAAGGCAGTGCAGTCCTGATAACTGTGTGCACAAGCAGTTGTATGTACCAGCTCCACGCATGCTCACAGACATGGTCTCTTGCCACTCACTCTGACCCCTGCCTTCCCCAGGAGAAGCAGGACGCTATTGAGAATGAATCCTGGGCTTAGCGAAGATGTCGCTTGAGGTTACTCTGTTGAGAACCGCCCCCAGAGGGGTGAGACATGGGGGGAGGGCCAGGAGCAGCTCCAGGTACCTAAGGTGGGAAGTGGGTTGTTTCCAAGGTCTTCAGCCCTTTCCTCTCACTTTGACAAGAAAAAAAGCACTCTGTGTAGGGTGTGTGTGTGTGTGTGTCTGTCTGTCTGTCTTTCTGAAGCAAACCAGGCAGCTCTGGGCTCCAGGTCCCTAAGCAGGGAGCCCTTCCATTCACTTGGAAGCCTGAACCCTTGCAGAGGAAGCCCCTTGTCACCAGGGCTTTCTGGAGCTCCCTTCTTACCAGGCAGGTGCAGAGCAGGGTCTGACTCAGCAGTGGTGACTACAGTCCTCCCTTCCGTACATCTGTCCTTGCTGCAGGGATCACCCTGGAATCCCCAGAGGCTGACCACACCAGCCAAGCCCAACCCCCTGTACACACGTCAGTGATTAGGGATCCTCCAGACTATCCTTCAAGTGTTAATTCTTTGCCAAAATGAATTCTTGGACTCTGCCTTGAGTGGTATCCCTAACTTAAGGATGCTTCTTAGTTGGGTGACGTTGCAAATTATTAACTTTATAGTTTTTTCCATATAAATGGGTATAGAGGGCGGCGCCTGTAGCTCAGCGAGTAGGGCACCAGCCCCATATGAAGGTGGCGGGTTCAAACAAGTAGCCGGGCATTGTGGCGGGCGCCTGTAGTCCCAGCTATTCGGGAGGCTGAGGCAAGAGAATCGCCTAAGCCCAGGAATTGGAGGTTGCTGTGAGCTGTGTGACACCACAACACTCTACGAAGGGCGATAAAGTGAGACTCTGTCTCTACAAAAAATAAAAAATAAAAAAATAAATGGGTATAGAAATACCCATATTACAGGTGTTGTGCAGATTAAATGAGATACTGTGTAGTGCTTGGCCACATGTACATTACCAGGGGCTAGTCAGTGAGTGGCAGCATTTGTCATTAATGTGGTTCCAATGTTGTGCTTTGCTAGGATGAAAGCTCCTTTAAGCTCCTTTAAGCTCCTCACATTAAGCTCATATTGTAAGCAGTGGCTTTTCCAACACATGTGGAATTGGACTGAATCACAGGGTTCTACCTAAGGGCTATAACCTGTGGAAAACATGACCCTGGAAGGCTGGGACTGCTGGGAGCTGAGGCAGCTACAAAGCAACCAATAATCCAGGGGGCAGCAGGGAGAAGTCTACAGAGAAGGGCTAAGAAAGGTTCCTCTAAGGAGATGACATCAGACCTGGGTCTTGACAAAGGGGAGATTTAGAAAGAGTGGTATAGGAGCTGGGGAGAAGAGCAGCAGAAGCAGAGATCCATGGGCAGGGAAGCCTAGGGAGCAGCAAGCCATTCTGCTTGGCAGGAGCAAAGGATCTGTGAAGGGACAGTGAGTGAGAGCAAGCTGGAGATGGCTTGAGGGAAGAAGCAGTGTCGGGGGAGGAACTGGTGGGCAGGCCCGGGATGCCTGCCACATTCACAGTCGTTTTCATGGCCAAGGGAAGCATCTTTTGAACACAAAGATGCTTTAGAAGATAAAAAGTTGGTTTAGGCTGCCTTGAACATGGAAGATTGAAAGGCCACCAAACCAGGAAGAGACTGATTAGATTGCTAAGGGCATTCAGGCCAGACGTGGGAGAGGTGGTGAGTTGAAGGAACTGGCTGCAGCTGGACAGAGAGCGGGCTGAGAGATGCTGCAAAGGCAGGATTTCAAGCCTACGGAGACAGAGGGAGAGGGAAAAGTTAAAGCTGACTTACAGCTAGTCAGGATGCCTGGGAGAAGGAAATTACATTCTCGAGGACTGAGAAAGAAGTGCCCATGATTAGATCCTACTTAAGCAATCCTCAGAGTCGATGTTTCACATGGGACCAGGTAGGGGAAACTAGAAATGTCATCTCCTTCCTAAGAACATCGAAGACCAATAGTTGCAGCCTCCCTGTGGTTCTTGCATGACTGGTAGTCAGAGCTGGAAGGGACCTTGCAGTATCCCTCTGCGTAATAGGGAGAAAAACCACAGAAAAGCAGCATAGTCCTAGAGCTGGCATGGGTACCCCAGGGTAGACCTGCCACTGCCCACTGAGCCGCAGGCATTCCTATTTCTCCAAAGCCCTCTGACCAGTTCTTTCCCTGGTACCCTGACTTGCACCATATTTATATTTTGCTGTGTTGTATTTCTGAAGCTCATCTTACTGGTAGGTGGGCCAGGAGAGATCCTGAGGAAACGCTCTTGGATGGGCCTGGCTTCATGAGGGAGCAGGGACCTAGGGCCAGACAGCTACTTTGCGAATTCTGCTTCTCTCTCTCTCTCTCTACAGATCCCACTCACCCCACTCCAGCCACCATCAGAACTACCAGCCTCCCCTTCCATGACCTCCACTGAGGGACCAGCCACCTCGCTGCCTCTGGGGCATTGTGTTGAGCAAAGAGAGGTAGGAGAGCTGGGCACAGTGGTCTGTCGCCTTGCCTGCTAGAGGCTGGTCAGTCAGCAATGAAAGGCATTGCTGTTTCCTGCTGGGTCCCAGGGGAAGGGCTGTTTCCCAGTGCACAGACTTGTTTAAGCTGGAAGTGTGAGCCCTCAGCTGTCAGCCTCATGCCAAGAAAAACAGATACCCCCACCCCCACCCACTGCCCCTGTGAGCGATGCATTAGTAATTCTGTAAGAGTCATGGTTAACACTTACTGAACTCTCGCTCCATGCCAGGTGCCTGAGAACACCCAGGATCTCATTTGTCTTACTTTACGAAGTTAAACGTAATTACCATCCGATTTTACAAATGACATAATGAAGTAGCTCAGAGGTCAGATAACTTGCAGAAGGTCATGTAGCTAGGTAGAACGAGGTCTTAGACTTGTACAATCTGACTCCAGAGCCTGTGTAGTTAACTACTATTAGTAGACTGAAGTATACACAAGAAGGGGCTGGGCCGCAGCAGGGAAGGGTTTGTGTAGAGTCACCCCCAGTCCCCTTCTGCTGGGGATCAGCTCAGCAGGGCCAGCTGTCTGACCTGAGAAGTCCTGGGCTTGCCTGCCGTCTCTGACTTAGGGCTTGGCCACATCACACCCTCTCCTTGAGTGTTCTTCCTGGAGCCTAAAATAGACAGGCCTTTCACCCCAGTGGGACAAGCACAGAGGCAAGAGTTGTAGGCGGTCAGCCCTGATGATCCAAACAGCTGGGCTGGTGGGGGGCTGGGATAGCCAAGAAAGAGGTATGGGGTGCCCATACCAAAGGCGTGCCCAGGAAGAAGAGTTAGGGTAACGAACTCAGCAACCCTTGAGGAAGCTGAGCCGTCATACCCCAGTTGCTATGAATTCCTTTTGGAGACACAGGTATAAGCAGGGGCTAGGTTTGAAACAGGACCCCACTTGCATATGGTCTCCTCCTCATGCTATCTCTCCCCCAAGGTGTGTTGGGAGCAGCAGCTGAGGCCAGGAGGCCCAGGGCCCCCGGCCGCACTACCCCCAGCGCTGGACGCCCTATCCCCATTCCTGCGGAAGAAAGCCCAGATCCTGGAAGTGCTGAGAGCCCTGGAAGAGACTGACCCCTTGCTTCTGTGCTCCCCTGTTACTCCCTGGCAGCCTCCAGGCCAAGTTCCTGGCTCCCCAGAGCCCATCAATGGCGAGCTGTGTGGCCCACCCCAGCCTGAACGTTCACCCTGGGCCCCCTATTTGCTGCTGGGCCCTGGTGGCCTAGGAGGCTTGCTGCACTGGGAGCGGCTCCTGGGGGGCCTGGGAGGTGAAGAGGGTACTGGGCAGTCCTGGATCCCTAGTAGGGCACCCCCACAGGCCCAGGGCACCAGCTCTGACCCACACCTTGCCCCCGGCAGCAGCTCCTCCTCCTCTTCTGATGAGGCCGGTGACCCCAATGAGGCACCCAGCCCCGACACCCTGCTTGGGGCCCTGGCCCACAAACAATTGAACCTGGGCCAGCTCCTTGAGGACACAGAGTCTTACCTACAGGCTTTCCTGGCCGGGGCTGCAGGCCCACTCAATGGGGACCACCCAGGACCCAGGCAGTCATCTTCCCCAGACCAGGGGCCCCCACAGCTGACCAAGTCCAAAGTCCTCCCCAAGTCAGCTTGGGGTGGAGGTACCCCAGAGGCCCAGAGGCTGGGCTTTGGTGCTACCTCAGAGGGCCAGGGGCCCCTCCCTTTCCTCAGCATGTTTATGGGTACAGGGGATGCCCCACTGGGCTCCCGGCCTGGCCACCCCCACTCATCTCAGGTGAAAAGCAAGCTCCAAATTGGCCCCCCTTCTCCTGGGGAAGCCCAGGGGCCTCTTCTGCCCTCTCCAGCCAGAGGTCTCAAGTTTCTAAAGCTGCCTCCCACCTCAGAGAAGGTCCCCAGCCCAGGAGGCCCTCAGCTAAGTCCCCAGCTCCCACGGAACTCTCGAATCCCCTGCCGGAACAGTGGCTCAGATGGCAGCCCCTCCCCACTGCTGGCCCGCAGGGGTCTGGGTGGAGGAGAACTGTCCCCAGAGGGGGCGCAGGGCCTACCCACTAGCCCTTTGCCCTGCTCTACAATCCCGGAGTCTGCACAGCTCAAACCACCCATACCAGCCTTGTCCACCACGCTGTCCCCAGGACCAGTGGTATCTCCCTGCTATGAGAATATCCTGGACCTTTCCCGGAGCACGTTTACGAGCCCTTCCCCAGAGCCGCCTCCATCCCCACTGCAGGTGCCCACCTACCCACAGCTGACTCTGGAGGTACCACAGGCCCCTGAGGTCCTCAGAAGTCCTGGAGTCCCCCCCAGCCCTTGCCTCCCAGAATCCTACCCTTATGGGAGCCTCCAGGAGAAGAGTTTGGACAAGACCGGCCCAGAGTCTCCCCATCCTGGTCGCAGGACCCCGGGCAACTCATCCAAGAAACCTGGCCAGGGGTCAGGGCGGCGACCTGGTGATCCTGGCAACACACCTCTGCGGGACAGACTGGCAGCCCTGGGAAAACTAAAGACAGGCCCTGAGGGGCCCCTGGGCCCAGAGAAGAACGGAGTGTCCGCCAAGCCTGGCATTGAGAAGGCCCGGGCACCAGGGCGGTCTGGGGAGAATGCTGGAGATGCGGTGTCCCCCAGGCCCCCTGAGCAGCCAGAAACTAAAGGGGCCCTGCGGGGGGTGGTGGCCTTAGGCACAAACAGCCTGAAGCAGCAGGAACCTGGACTCAGCGGGGATCCTGGGGCCCGAGTCTACTCCTCCCACTCCATGGGGGCCCGGATGGATCTGGAGCCTGTCTCACCAAGGAGCTGCCTCACCAAAGTAGAGCTGGCCAAGAGCCGGCTGGCAGGGGCCCTGTGCCCCCAGGTACCCCGTACCCCTGCCAAAGTGCCAACCTCAGCCCCCAGCCTGGGCAAGCACAATAAGAGCCCTCACAGCAGCCCTACAAAGCTACCTTCCAAGTCTCCCACCAAGGTGGTGTCCCGACCTGGGGCCCCCCCAATCCCCAAGGAACCCTCCAAACCTGACAAGGGGAAGGGCCCACTGTGGGCAGACTGTGGTGGCACTACTGCCCAGCCCACACCCCCACTGCCTGGCCCTGCTGACCCAAGCCAGGGCCCTGAGGGGCTGGCCCCACACTCAGCAATTGAGGAGAAGGTGATGAAGGGCATCGAGGAGAATGTGCTGCGGCTTCAGGGCCAAGAACGGGCCCCAGGCACTGAGGCCAAGCATCGTAACACCAGCAGCATCGCCAGCTGGTTTGGCCTTAAAAAGAGCAAGCTGCCAGCACTGAACCGTCGCACAGAGGCCACCAAGAGCAAGGAAGGGGCTGGTGTGGGCTCCCCACTCCGGAGGGAGGTAAAGATGGAAGCCCGGAAGCTGGAGGCCGAGAGCCTCAACATTTCCAAGCTGATGGCCAAGGCAGAAGACCTGCGCCGGGCCCTGGAGGAGGAGAAGGCCTACCTGAGCAATAGGGCCCGGCCCCGACCCGGGACCCCCGCCGCAGGACCCAGCATGGGGCTGGGGCAGGTGCAGGGCCAGCTAGGCAGTGTGTACCAGGGTGCAGATACTTTCATGCAACAGCTACTCAACAGGTGAGGGTCTGAGACCAGCTGGCAGGTGCTTACTGGGCTGGGGGCACTTTCCCCTCTCTGGCACATCTAAGTCTAGATCTGGGCCTGCCTTTCCTGCGAGTTTGGGATCTTCACAGGTCAAAAGGGGTAGAATGCCACCAAAACCTGTTAGCATCTTAGGGCCTGAAGGAAAGATCCAGAGCTTGAATCAGAAGTCCAAGTCTAGGGACTTGACTCCAAGTCAAAAGTCTGAGTCCACATCCCAGCTCCCCTCCCTGCTAGCATCTGATGTCAGATGTTAGGCATCAGGCTTGCCAAGACCCAGTGCCATTTGAGAAGAGTCAATTGTCCATAACTTCCTGGATCATCTCCCTATCAAATGAGGTAGCTTGTTGAAGGTACCTGTGTATGGTAGTTAAGTGAGTGCTAGATCCTACCTATGGTTTGATGAAGGTCATCTTCCTGAGGAAAGGGACAAGGAGGGTCCCCTTTCCCATCTTGCCCTTTGGCACCTGAGCAGGAGCTGTGGTTTAGCGAAGGAACTCACCCAACTTGGGGTTGCTCTGTCTGGGCCAGATAAGGCAGGAGGTGCACAGGAACGGGGCCTCAGGTAGTGGGTGTGGTCTGGACAGTAAATATGCTCAGAAGTTGAGCTGGAGCAGGGTGTATTGTCCCTGAACCTGGCTCTGACCAGGCCTGAATGTCTACTTGTAAACAGTATTGAGCAGTCCCTAGGCTTGATAACTGGGTATTTTAGGGGCATTCTCTCACCTTCTCCCTACCCCTCCTGTTCATTTGGAGTTTTCCCCCAGATTCCTGCCTGTCGCCGGTGTCAGGAGGGGTTGATGGGAACACCCACCAGCAATTTGTCCCCTTCCTCAGGGTAGGGTGGCAATGAGTGTGTCCCTAGGCCCAGCACCGTTGGAGGGTGCAGGGTTGGAATGTGGCAAGGTGGGGGGGCCTGGGCCTCTGTCTGCACCATTGTCCCTAGGATGGATGGCCTCTGTCTCACCTCTGTCTACACCATTGCCTTAGGGTGGATGGCAAGGAGCTGCCACCCAAGAGTTGGCGGGAGCCCAAACCCGAGTATGGGGATTTCCAGCCTGTGTCCACTGACCCCAAGAGTTCCTGGCCAACCTGTGGGCCCAGAAATGGCCTGGTGGGCCCTCTTCAGGGCTGTGGAAAACCTCCTGGAAAGGTAAGTTTTGGGGGCAAGGTCTGGGTAGAGGTGCCTGGCTCTCTGGCCCTGTCAGTTCTCTTACCCACTAGAGAGCTCCCCTTCCCTGGGGCCTGGAAGCTGCTAGATGCACTCCTGGTCTCCATAGGGGTGTCTAGAGAGGGGAGAGAGGCTTCCTTAGGGCCAGTAGTCTGCAGAGACTCAGACCCATGCTCCAGGAGCCCTAATGCTGCTACCCTACCCTCCCGTACCCATATTCCTACCCCAGAGGCATGGGAGGGTCTGGGGTAAGACAGAAATGGATTCTGAGGTCTCCTGTACTCCACACAGCCCAGCATCGAGCCAGGGAGGCGGGAAGAGCCCTCAGAGGACAGCCTGGCCGAGCCAGTGCCTGCCTCCCACTTCACAGGTCAGCAGGGCCCAAGGGCTGAGGATGGGGCCTGCGCCTCACCCCCTGCTGACCCCACGCTTCCTGTCACTAGAGCAGGTGCCAGGCTCTGAGCCACGGGCACTGCAGCTGCATAGGAGCCAGTCTCCTCCCTACTCTCAAGGGTACCTGTTCCGCCCTCCCCACCCAAACCCAGGTGGTTAGTGGAATGGGCCTGAGTAGGGTCCAGCCTTGCAGGAGGAGGGCAGAGGAGCTGACCAGCCTCCCCCTTGACATGCTCTTCCCCTCCCCAGCCTGTGGCTCCTTGACTAGAACCTTGGACAGTGGCATTGGGACCTTCCCACCCCCAGACCATGGCAGCAGTGGGACCCCCAGCAAGAATCCTCCCAAAACCAAGCCACCACGGCTAGAGCCCCCACCTGGGGTGCCCCCAGCTCGGCCCCCACCCCTTACCAAAGTCCCCCGCCGTGCGCACACGCTGGAACGGGAGGTGCCCGGCATAGAGGAGCTGCTGGTGAGCGGGCGGCACCCCAGCATGCCGGCCTTCCCTGCACTGCTCACTGCCACTCCAGGCCATCGGGGCCATCAAACCTGTCCTGATGGTAAGTGTCCAGGTGGGAGGGTGGGACGTCCCTGGGACCTCGATAGCTTCATCCACCTTCCCCTTGTTTCTGGACAGATTCCTGTGAGGATCCAGGCCCTACCCATCCTGTCCAGCTGACCAAGAACTGGACCTTCCCCAACACAAGGGCAGCTGGCAGCTCCTCAGACCCTTTCCTATGCCCACCCCGACAATTGGAGGGGCTGCCCAAAAACCCCATGGTGAGAACTGCAGATGGGGAAAGAAAATAGGACTTGGGGACAGGGGAGAGTGATGTGGGGAACTGGCTTCCGCAGGGAGGCGTGCCTGTGTCTTGACTCAGCTCAGTGCTGCCCCACTGAGGGGTCTCCCTGCTGCAGGCCATCTACTGGCCCTGCTCACACACCTCTCTTGGAGGAAGGGTTTCTGTCCCTCCCCAGGACCTTGGTTGGACTAAGTTGTTCCAACCTGCTGCCTCTGAGGTGTGCCCCTTGGGGAAACCCCTGTTCTCTCCCATCATTGGGCAGAATGCCCCTCAGGCCCAGAGCCTCTCAGCTGGGCCAGGAAGTGGAGAGGAGCCTCCTCCTAAGCTGTCTGCTCTTCCCCAGGCCCTGCCCATGGACCGGAAGCGGAGCCAGGAGCCCAGCCGCCCATCCCCTACACCCCAGGGCCCAGCGTTTGGAGGTAGCCGCACTCCTAGCACATCGGACATGGGTGAAGAAGGCAGAGTGGCCAGCGGGGGCCCTCCAGGGCTGGAGACCTCAGAGTCGCTCAGCGACTCGCTGTATGACTCACTGTCCTCCTGTGGGAGTCAGGGCTGAGGGGCCGCACCACACCACGGCCCCCTCTGGAGTTGGGGACCACAACTGGACCAGCTCTCTTCATGCCCCACCACCTCAGAGTCAGTGGGGCCCCTCCCTGAAGGGACCAAGGAGGAAGGTGGACAAGAAGGCGAGGGGGTCCCTGGCACACCCTACTGCTCACCGCTGCTGTGGATGAGATGGCCGTGCTCAGCTCAGGGAGAGACCCAACCCTTGGTCCCTTCTCTCACCCAGACTAAGGCTTCTCCTTTGAGGGGTTGGAGGCTTGAAGCTACTGTGTCCCAGCCTGCCGGCTCCTACTTCAGGCTGAGCCATCTTGTGGTGCTGGGCTTCCTGCCCACCAACTGTGCCATCTCTGCCCCGAAGCCCCACAGGGCCACTCTAGAGGCCCCGTGTTGGTGGATTTTGGGGGGCGGGGGACAAGTTGCCTTCTCTCTCTGCCCTGGTCCTCCCTGCTGTCTGGATGGTGCTGCCCTCCCCTGCCCCGTGTCTTTGGGGTCTGTCCGTCAGTCTTTTTCGTTGTATTTTTTTTTTTTTTTTATATTAAAGCGCCTGGCCAGGTCCCCGCCCCATCCCTGCACTGCGGTTAATTTATCTGTTGTTAATGTGGCTGCTCTGCTGCTGCCTCTGCTTCTGCCATATCCCTAATAAAATGTGGGGGCCCTGCTCTGCCCTGACTCGGCTTGTGTGGAAGAACTCAGGGATGGATGGGTGGGTGGAGACCACATGGGCACCAGATTGAAGGGCCCCTAGTTCCCTTGTCAGGTGAGCTGGCTGGAGTCACCCTGGACGGTCACAGGGGTGGGGAAGAGGGGCCTGCATTGGCCTGGAATGGTACTTGGGCTTGGGTAGGCAGAAGGGCAACCTCTTGGTGAGCGAGGTGGAGGAGACGACTGTAATGCACTCAAGCCTTGCACAGACCTGGTGGGATGGGACAGGGAACTCTGAGCTTCAGGGGCTGGGGGGCAGATACAGTTAACTGACTGTAGCCTCCTGTTGCCATCTTCTAATCTCTCTTCAAGCACTGGGCTTTCCCCCAATCTTGTCTCTATTTCTATCTCCCATTTCAACTAGAAGTTCCTTTGGCTCTGAAGGTCTTAGTTTAGGAAAGAGAAGGCAGAAATGAGGCTGTGGGGATGGGTCCAGGCTTCTAGGGCTTATTTCGGATTCTCTCCATGGCTTGAGGAAGCCGTGGGTGGTCATGGCCCTCAGCCCATCTCATACTGGCCAGCCAGGTGGAGCCTAGGAAGGCTGCCTTCCTGCCCAGGCCGCAAGGTATGGCATAACTTGTCCAGTGCACCCACCTGACACAACGTACACTTGCCACCTCCCCATAACATATAGCTCTGAAGGCCACCTAGGCATCATGGATGCTTGGAACCCTGGTCTTGTGGCTGGGACTCTAGACAGTTCTTATGTGGGAAGTGGAGGCCTTATAGTAGACACATAGTCAACATGTCCCCTCTGTGTTGGCACCACAGACTGGCTGAGCCAGAGTCAGGGATGCCAGGACAGGAATTATCACTGAGTCCCTTCAAAACTCACTCCAGTGGACACTAGTCCTGTATTCTGACCAGACCAAAGAGAGTTGTTGAGGGGTGGGGGTTGTCAGCTCATCCTGGCAGTGTTTCTCTAGGCCCTGGGTGTGCCCTGGGAGCAGTGAAATCACTCCCTCATTAAAATAAACACCTACCAGCCAGGCAAGGTGTTACATGCCTGTAATCCTAGTACTTTGGGAGGATGGGGCAGGAAGGATGGCTTGAGGCCAGAAGACGTAGGCTGAAGTGAACTGTGACACCAGTGTACTCTAGCCTGAGCAACAGAATGAGACTTTGTCTCCAAAAATAAATACAGGCCAGGCATAGTAGCTCATGCTTGTATTCCTAGCACTCTGGGGGGCCGAGGCAGTGGATTGCTTGAGTTCAAGAGTTCGAGACCAGCCTGAGCAAGATCGAGACTCTGTCTCTACCAAAAATAGAAAAACTGAGGCAGGAGCATCACTTGAGCCCAGGAGTTTGAGGGTTGCTGTGAGCTATGACACCTTGGTACTCTACCCAGGGTGACAGAATGAAACTATGTCTAAAAATAAATAAATAAATAAAAAGGACCATATTGACCAGCCTCAGGACTCCTAACTCTCACCACAGTCCTGCTGAGGAAGCAGTATCATCATCTCCAGGTGAAAACACTGCGACTCAGAAACACTGATGATTGCTCAAGGCTGAGAAGTGATGGGTTCCTTTGTTTGCTTTCTTCTTCTTTAACTTTAATCTCCTCCTTTTGGCCTGTGGATCATACCTACTGGGCAGGTCTTGCAAGCACTGACTGGAAGTCAAGAGTTTTAGCCACTGGGTCTGGATTTTGTTTCATTTTGAGACAGATTACACTTTGTTGCTCAGACTAAACTGAAACTTCTAGGTTGAAAGTGATCCCCCTGCCTCAGCCTCTCAAGTAGCTGGGACGACAGGTGTGCACCACCATGGCCTGTTCTGGTCTAGTTTTGTCAGGGAAGTTTCATTCCTTCTTTGCATTTGGCTTTCTTCTATAAAGATTAAGGGGCTAGGGGGGCGGCGCCTGTGGCTCAGTGAGTAGGGCGCTGGCCCCATATACTGAGGGTAGTGGGTTCAAACCTGGCCCCGGCCAAACTGCAACAAAAAATAGCCGGGCATTGTGGCGGGTGCCTGCGGTCCCAGCTACTCGGGAGGCTGAGGCAGGAGAATCACCTAAGCCCAGGAGGTGGAGGTTGCTGTGAGCTGTGATGCACAGCACTCTACCGAGGGCAACAGCTTGAGGATCTGTCTCAAAAAAAAAGAAAAGAAAAATTAGCTGGACGTGGTGATAGACACCTGTAGTCCCAGCTACTTCGGAAAGGTGAGGCAGGAGGATCGCTTGAGCCCAGGAATGTGGGGTTGTAGTGAGTTATGATGATGCCACTACACTCTGCACTCCAGCACGGGCGACAGAGTGAGACCTGTCTCAAAAAAAAAAAAAAAAAAATTAGAATATTAGGCCAGACCAGCTGGCCCCATTGGTCAGACTTTCATCTTAGCATTCTTCTCTACCTACCTTCCCCACACAAGCTCTGCTTCTCTCCTTCCTCTTTCCCTTGGTTAATGTCATCATTGAAGAAATTAAGGAGACTTAGAGAGGGTCGAATCAGATGTCTTAGTTTTGTTTAAAAGTCAGGATCTCAGTGGGGTGCCATGGCTAGCTCCTGTAATCCTAACATTCTGGGAGACCTTCTGCCTTTTTCTAGAAAATGTCCTCAAAATGTTAACTGAGTTTTTCTCTGGGTTGCCAGTAGTTTTCACTTCCTACTTCATCTTTTTCTAGATTTTCTACAAAATAGGAAAACAAATTTCCTTATTACAAAGTTTGGGCGGGACATGGTGGCTCATGCCTATAATCTCAGCACTTTGAGCGACCAAGGCAGGCGGATCCCTTGAGGCCAGGAGTGTGAGACCAGCCTGGGCAACATAGCAAGATCCTATATCTTTTTTTTTCTTTTTTTTTGAGACAGAGCCTCAAGCTGTCACCCTGGGTAGAGTGCCATGGTGTCACAGCTCACAGCAACCTCCAACTCCTGGGCTTAAGTGATTCTCTTGCCTCAGCCTCCCAAGTAGCTGGGACTACAGGTGCCCGCCACAACGCCCAGCTATTTTTTGGTTGTAGTCATTATTATTTGGCAGGCCCGGGCCAGCTCTGGTGTATGTATCTGGCGCGTTAGCTGCTTGACGTACAGGAGCCACCTGAGATCCTACCTCTAAAAAAATTTTTCTTTAATGGTGATGTGCACTTATAATCCCAGTCACTCAGGAGGCTAGATTGGAGGATCATTTGAACCCAGGAGTTGGAGGCTGCAGCAGGTTTTGATTATGCCACTGCACTCCAGCCTGGGCAACAAAGCAAGGTTCTTTAAAAAAGAAATAATTATGCTTTGTAGTAAACTCTAGATATGTACCCTCATTCTATAATCTTGTGTGAGTTAATTAAAGTATATAAATATATTTTTTAAAGCTACCTGAATTTTAAGTAAATGTGGGTACGCATTTCTATGATCTTAGGGTAGGGAGGAACTTTCTTTAAACATTTTAAATATTATCAGCTGGGTTCAGTGGTTCATGCCTGTAATTCTAGTACTCTGAGAGGCTGAGGGCAAGAGGATCACCTGAGGTTGGGAGTTTGAAACTGGCATGAGCCCAGAGCAAGACACCCCCCCCCATCTCTACTAAAAATAGAGAAATTAGCCAGGCATGGTGGTACATGCCTGTAGTCCCAGCGATTGGGAGGCTGAGCCAGGGGAATTGCTTGAGTGCAAGAGTTTGTTTTTTGGGGTTTTTTGTAGAGACAGAGTCTCACTTTATTGCTCTCGGTAGTGCCGTGGCGTCACACAGCAACCTCCAATTCCTGAGCTTAGGAATTGCCTCAGCCTCCCGAGTAGCTGGGACTACAGGTGCCCGCCACAACGCCCGGCTATTTTTCTGTTTTTTGCAGTTCGGCCAAGGCAGGGTTTGAACCCACCACCTTTGGTATATGGGGCCGGTGCCCTACTCGATGAGCCACAGGCAACACCTGAGCCCAAGAGTTTTTAACATACATTTTATATACATAATTTTTTGTAGACATTAATCAATTACACTCCCACCAACAATATATGAGTGGAACTGTCTCCCACGTCTTCTAGATCATTGAGTATTATCAAACTTCTTCCTCTTAGCCAATTTGGTAGAGATCATGTAGGGTCTTACAGCCCCGTATCAGGACTCAGGCAGAAATGGGCAATTGTTGGACAGTGATGAGAATAGACTGTAGAGAGCAAGTATAGAATCAGGAAGCCTCTGCAGGAACCCTAGTGAGAGATGGTGACATAGGTGGGACCAGTATGGACAACAGGATTTGCTAAGTAATTGATGTGAAGAGAGGAGGAGAGTCAAGAACAGGGTTCTGGAGCAAGTGGAAGGGTTAAGTGCCATTTACTGGTATGGGAAAGGCTGGGTAGAGCAGACGTGGAGGAGGCCAGAAGGTCAGGAGCTACACGTTGGCTGTGTTAAATTTGAGATGCCTGTTGGACAACATACAAGGGAAAATGGGCATGCAGTGAGCAGTTGGCTATAGAAGTACATAAAGTTCAGAAAAGAGGCCTGGGCTGGAGATGTAAATTAGTAAGTGATCAGCATGTGGATGTTATTTAAAGTCAGAGGACTGGATGAGATCACCAAAGGAGTTGGAGGAGGAAAGTTCTGAGCCCTGACACCAGAGATACTCCATTCTTTAGAGGTCAGAGGAAATGAGGAAGAAACATCAAGAGACCAAAAAGGTGGTCCTGGAAGAATGTGGGGTCTTGGCAAGTAAATGAAGAAAATGTTTTAAGAAAGATTAAATAATCAGCTGTCAATTCTGCTGATGTGTGTGACAAAATGAGAATGGAAATTGCCTTTTGGATTTAGTAGTATGGAGGTCATCAGTGACCTTGAAGGAGCAGTGAGGGAGTGGAAGCTGTTTGGAGTGAGTAAAGAGCAAATGGGAAAGGAAGTGTTGGAGTATGGACAACTCTCAAGAAGTAGGGGAGAAGGAAGGAGAGGGAGATGGGTCAGGAAATGAGGTCTTCACTTTATTTTTTGAAACAGGGTCTCACTCTGTTGCCCTAGGTAGAGTGCAGTGGTGTCGTCATAGCTCACAGCAGCCTCAAACTCCCAGGCTCAAGCAAACCTCAGCCTCTCAGAGTGCTAGGATTACAGGTCTGAGCCACTGCACCCATCAGGACTTTTTTTTTTTTTTTTTTTTTGAGACAGAGTCTCATTTTGTCACCCTCGGTATAGTGCTATGGCATCACAGCTCACAGCAACTCCAAACTCTTGGGCTTAAGCAATTCTCTTGCTTCAGCATCCCAGGTAGCTGGGACTACAGGTGCCCACCACAACGCCCAGCTATTTTTTGTTGCAGTTGTCATTGTTGTTTAGCTGGCCTGGTCTAGGTTCAAACCCGGCTACCTCAGTGAATGTGGCTGGCGCGGTAACCACTGTGCTGCAGCACCAAGGTAGGACTTTTTTTTTTTTTTTGCAGTTTTTGGTGGGGGCTGGGTTTGAACCCACCACCTCCAGCATATGGGGCCAGCGCCCTACTCCTTTGAGCCACAGGCACCACCCAAGACAGGACATTTTTAAGTTTTATTTTTGAAACTGTCTCATACACAAATACTTCAAGTTCAGTACAGAGAACTTTGTTTTCCCTAAACTATTTGAGAGTAAGTTGCCAACTTGATGTTCCATCACCACAAGTACATTGGGTGTTATTTCCTACAACAAGAGCATTTTCCTATCTATCCCCAATACCACCATCAAAATCAGGAATTAATATCAATAGAAAACTAATCTCCTTGGACCATAATCAAGTTTCACCAGTTGTCCAAATGACATCCTTTATCACCAGTTGAAGATCATACCTTGCAGATTGTTCTTCAGTATGGAATAATCTGAGGATGGGCAAGGTGGCTCACACCTGTAATCCTAGCACTCCAAGAGGCCAAGGCGGGTGGCTCACCTGAGCTCAGGGGTTTGAGACCAGCCTGAGCAAGAGCAAGATGCCGTCTCCAAAAAAAATAGTCAGGCCTTGTGGTGGGCACCTATAGTCCTAGCTACTTCCGAGGTGGAGGCAAGAAAATCATTTCAGCCCAAGAGTTTGAGATTGCTGTAAGCTATGATGCCACAACACTCTACCAAGGGTGACAAAGTCAGACTCTGTCTCAAAAAAAAAAAAAAATCTGGAACAATTCCTCAGTCTTTCCTTTATTTCCATGAACTTAACATTTTGAAGATTATAGACCATAATTTTGGTTTGTCATTACTAAGAATGTTCACTTTGATTACTTGATTAAGTTGGTGTCTGCTAGGTTTCTCCATAATATGTTTGCTCTTTTTCACTTTATAATTAATAAGAACATTGTGGGAGGTGCTCTACAACTATCTAGACCAGGCACAGTACTTCTCACCTATAATCCCAGCACTTTGGGAGGGTGAAATGGGAACATTGCTTGAGCTCAGGAGTTCAAAACCAGCCTAAGCTAGAGCAACATCCTATTTATATTAAATAAAAATATTAGGCTCGGGCAGCACCTGTGGCTCAGAGGGTAGGACGCCAGCCCCATATACCATATACCATATACCAAGAGTGGCGGGTTCAAACCTGGCCCCATCCAAACTGCAACGAAAAAAAATAGCCAGGCGTTGTGGTGGACACCTGTAGTCCCAGCTACTCAAGAGGCTGAGGCAAAAGAATAGCCTAAGCCCAGGGGTTGGAAGTTGCTGTGAGCTGTAATGCCATGGCACTCTACCGAGTGCAATCAAGTGTGACTCTGTGTCTAAAAAAAAAATACATTAGGCTCGGTGCCCATAGCTCAGTGGTTACAGTGCTGGCCACATACACCCAGGCCGATGGGTTCAAACCCAGCCTGGGCCTGCTAAACAATGACAACTACAACAAAAAAAATAGCCGGAAGTAATGGCAGGCGCCTGTAGTCCCAGCTACTTGGGAAGCTGAGGCAAGAGAATCACTAAAGCCCAAGGGTTTGAGGTTGCTGACACCACAGCACTCTATTGAGGGCAACACAGTAAGACTGTCTCCAAAAAAAAAAAAAAAGAAAGAAAAAAATTATCTGCACACTGTAGTGGGTGCCTGTAGTCCCAGCTACTTGGGAGGTTGAGGCAGGAGGATCACTTGAACCCAGGAATTTGAGGTTGTAGTGAGCTAGGCTGATGCCATTGCACTCTAGCCTGGGGTGACAGAATGAAACACTGGCTCAAAAAAAAGAAAGAAAGAAAGAAAGAGGGCAGTGCCTGTAGCTCAGTCGGTAGGATAACGGCTACATACACCCAGGCTGGGAGATTTGAACCCAGCCCAGGCCTGCTAAACAACAATGGCAACTGAAACAAAAAAAATAGCGGAGTGTTGTGGTAGGCGCCTGTAGTCCCAGCTACTTGGGAGGCTGAAGCAAGAGAATTGCCTAAGCCCAAGAGTTTGAGTTTGCTATGAGCTGTGAAGCCATATCACTCTACTGAGGATGACATAATGAGACTCTGTCTCAAAAAAATAAATAAATACTAAATAAATTTAAAAAATGAAAAATAAAAAATAAAAAAAGAAGGACATGAATAAAACTATGTAAATATTAAATTTTCATCAAACTTTCTATTAATTCACTTATTTATATCAGTATAGAATTATGGAATCATGGTTTCCTATTTTATTTGATGGTTTATAATTCATTACTATCATTATTTACTTTGATGCTAAAATTGTCTGTTTTGGCCAGTGGGAGTTTTTTTATGCTGGCTTCTGTGTTTGTTTGCTTTTACAAATTCTTACCATCCTTTTTCTTTTTTCTTTTTTTTTTAAGAGACAAGGTCTTACTATGTTGCTCAGGCTAGTCTCCACCTCTTGGCCTCAAGTGATCTTCCTGCCTTCTGAATTGCTGGGATTATAGAAATGAACCACCATGCCTAGCTGCCATCATTCTTTGAGGAAGTACTTTTCTTTCTTTTTTTTTTTTTTTTGAGACAGAGCCTCAAGCTATTGCCCTGGGTAGTGTGCTGTGGCATCACAGCTCACAGCAACCTCCAACTCCTGGGCTCAAGCGATTCTCCTGCCTCGGCCTCCCAAGTAGCTGGGACTAAAGTCACCCGACCCAACACCCGGCTATTTTTTGGTTGAAGCCGTCATTGTTGTTTGGTGGGCCTGGGCTGGATTTGAACCTGCCAGCTCAGGTATATGTGGCTGGCGCCTTAGCCACTTGAGCCACAGGCGCCAAGCCAGGAAGTACTTTTCTGATATAACATGCTCAAGATTCATCTTAGACTTTCCCCAACCCAGCCCTGTCATCAACCATTTTTCCAGAGAGCCCTGATTTATTCTAGTAGGGAATATTTAGAAACAAAGATCTGGAAGCTGGGTATACTCATTGCTACTTGAATGTTGCTGCTCCCAGCCTCTAGAGGGGGTTTCTTTTTTTTTTTTAGAGACAGAGTCTCACTTTATAGCCTTTGGTAGAGTGCTGTAGTGTCACAGCTCACAGCAACCTCCAACTCGTGGGATTAAGCAATTCTCTTGCCTCAGCCTCCCAAGTCACTGGGACTACAGGCGCCCACCACACCTGGCTATTTTTTATTGCAGTTTGGCCGGGGCCAGGTTCAAACCTGCCACCCTTGGTATATGGGGCCGGTACCCTACCCATTGAGCCACAGGCGCCACCCTAGAGGGGGTTTCTTTTCTTTCTTTTCTTTTTGCAGTTTTTGCAGTTTTTGACCATAGCTGGGTTTGAACCCGCCACCTCTGGCATATGGGGCCAGCTCCCTACTCCTTTGAGCTACAGGCGCCGCCCCTAGAGGGGGTTTCTTAACCATGGAAGAAATCAAATCCTGTTTTTGTTTTTCTTTTTTTATCTTTTATTTTATTTTATTTTATTTTTATTTGCAGTTTTTGGCCAGGGCTGGGTCTGAACCTGCCACCTCTGGTATATGGGGCTGGCATCCTAATCTTTTGAGCCACAGTCACCGCCCTCAAAGCCTATTCTTATGAGAATGATAAAATAGAGAAAATTTAATTCAGGAAAGAGAAGAGGGAATTGTTGGGCTCTAGTTCACAAGTAGCCTTAAACAACACCCATAGGTACAGGAAAGAGGCAGGCACAGAGCAGGCAGTTGGGCGTATGTGGTGGTGTCTACCTGTAGAAGTACTCCTGAAGGCAGAGACAGGAGTGATGCATTCACAAGCTAAGGGATGCCAAATATTGCCAGCAAACCACCAGAGCCTTTTAGGTGAGAGGATGGAACAGATTCTCCCTCACAGCCCTCAGAAGGAGCCAGCCTGGCTCACCTTGACCTCAGACTTTTAGCCACCAGAAGTGTGAGACTACAAATCTCTGTTGTTTGAGCCACCAGTCTGTGGTACTTTGTTATGGCAGCCAGAGGAACAAACACAGAGGAGTTGCAGTTATTAGTAATGACAAGGAGCAGGGTGTGACCATGAGAGCCCATGGAGGAGGGGAGACTGCAGACCAGAGAGGGCAGGGTATTGGCAGGATTTGTCTCTGTGGATATTGAAACCTTCCAGACAGAATGAAAGCAAGGAACTATTCCTTCAAGAAAAGAGAGGAGGCTCGGCGCCTGTGGCTCAACGGGCTAAGGCGCCAGTCACGTACACCTGAGCTGGCGGGTTCGAATCCAGCCTGGGCCGGCCAAACCACAATGATGGCTGCAACCAAAAAATGGTGGGGCGTTGTGGCGGGCGCCTATAGTCCCAGCTTCTTGGGAGGTGGAGGCAGGAGACTTGCTTGAGCCCAGGAATTGGAGGTTGCTGTGAGCTGTGATGCCACAGCACTCTACCCAGGTCTACCCAGGGTGACAGCTTGAGGCTCTGTCTCAAAAAAAAGAAAAAAGAAAAAGAAAAGAGAGGAAGTAGCCTGTGGGTTGGTACGTGAGTGGAAGAGAGATGCATAGTAGGTGGTATATTCCATTGACCTGAGACTCAGAGCTGAGAGATTTTGGGAAGAAGACTCTGAAGGCAGCCCTGAAGAGCAAGGAGGGTGCCTAACTCACCTCTTGGCCTGGCAGCACAAGGGGCGCAGCAGGGAAAGTGGCATCCGTTTGAGAAGGTTGCAGGGCCAGCAGAGGGAGCCAGGAGCCAGAGGGAGCCTGGAACCCACCGCCACAGGAAGGCAAAGGGAACATTCCGGAAGATGTTGTGTATATGTGAAGAAGGGCTTTGGTTCTAAAGGCCTCAGTGGAAGGGCTTCGGGAGATGGGTACAGAGTTGGGAAGGTGCAGAGCTATCTGAGGATTAGCCTGTGAGGGAATGAGGGGTCATCCCACATCAGTGAGAGGAGCTACAAAATATGGCAGCTATGTATGTCAGTTTACCATAGAGGGGCTCTTACTTTTTTTTTTTTTTTGTAGAGACAGACTCTCACTTTATTGCCCTTGGTGGAGGGCTGTGGTGTCACAGCTCACAGCAACCTCCAACTCCTGGGCTTAGGCGATTCTCTTGCCTCAGCCTTCTGAGTAGCTGGGACTACAGGCGCCTGCCACAACACCCAGCTATTTTTCTGTTTTTGCACTTCTGCGAGGCTGGGTTTGAACCGGTTGCCTTCGGCGCCCTACTTGATGAACCACAGGCACCACCACTGGGGCTCTTACTTTTCATGGTACCTTTTGTACCTTTTGAATTTCATACCACATGGATGAAAACGTGGAATGGTCAGTGGCTGCAAATAGAAGAGAGGGGCCAGCCTAAGGACAAATCAAGGGTTTTCAAAGAAGGCTGGAGCCCAGTGGAGGCTGAAGACTGGGAACCTCTATAGCTCCAATCTGCAGGAAAGTGGGATTTTTGTGGTTGCTTCCTCTGCCCCTAGCAGGGTGCAGAGGACTGGTTCTGGATTGGAGAAGGAGGATTGTGGGATTAATTCAATGATGGCCTTTATTGATGAGGGAATAAAGTGGCTGGTAGAGGCTAGGTAAGGTGCTCCATAGCCTCCAGTTTGAGTGATAATAATAGTAGTAACATGTAAGAGGAAACACATAGGCTTGGGCACCGTGCCTCACACCTGTAATCCTAGCATTCTGGAAGACTGAGGCAGGTGGACTGCTTGAGCTCTTGAGTTTGAGACCAGCCTGAGCATGAGCAAGACCCAGTCTCTACTAAAAATAGAAAAAATACTAGCTGGGCATTATGGCAGGTGCCTATAATCCTAGCTATTCTAGAGGCTAAGGCAAGAGATCAGATGAGCCCAGGAGTTTGAGGTTGCTGTAGCTATGACACTGTGGCTCTCTACCCAGGGTGACAGAGTGAGACTCTGTCTCAAAAAAAGTAAATAAATAAAAATTAATTAAAAAGAAAAAGAGAAAACACATGTGTAGCATAATGCACCTATGCATAGTAACTCAGTTAAGCCTTGCCACAACCTTTTTAGGTAAGTATTATTGTTATCCCCATTTTAATTTGAGAGAGAGCGAAGTTCAGAAAGCTTAAGGAATTTGCCCAAGGTCAGCGCTTGTCTATGAAGTAGCTATGAGTCAAACCCAAGCAGCTCAGCCCCAGAGATTGTGTTCCAAATCATAACAGGAGTGATGATGAGAGGGCTTTGAAAGAAGCAGGCTTAGGTGGAGGGGTTAAAGGGCAGGGCTGGGCTTGCAAGGCAACCAAGTGCAGGTGAGGCTGGGACAGAGGATGTGACAGCCAAAATGAGGTGGCAGTGAGGAGAGTAGGAGAGTTGACTTTTCCACCCTGCTAGCTGCCAGGAGGAGGAAGTGAGCGCCAGCGTGGGAGAGGTCAAGTAAGGGGTGGTGAAGGGTCAGTAGCAGGAACCCTGGGGTAGCCTAGAGTGTGAGGACTCTTGGGTATAATAAGTCTCATAGAGTCATGCGGGAGAGTGAGCAGGCAGAGCACAGTGGAGGCGGGAGATAGCTGGAGTCTTCAGCTGGCAGAGCCCTCAGGAAATCACATTTCTTCTTTGACTCGTGGAGCCAGCAAGGTGGCGCAGAGGGCCTTCTCCAAGACAGGAGCACTCTGAGCAGTTATTTTTATATACTTTTCCCTTTTCAGCCTCAAATATCCAGAACAGGAGTTATTTTTAAATAGCAAATGTTAGTTTGCCACGTATGTTCTCTGCTCTCAATTCTTGCAACTTAAGAATTCTAGGGCGGCGCCTGGGGCTCAACGAGTAGGGCGCCAGCCCCATAGACCAAGGGTGGTGGGTTCTAGCCCGGCCCTGGCCAAACTGCATTAAAAAACAGCCGGGCGTTGTGGCGGATGCCTGTAGTCCCAGCTACTTGAGAGGCTGAAGCAAGAGAATCACCTAAGTCCAGCAGATGGAGGTTGCTGTGAGCTGTGACTCCACAGCACTCTACCGAGGGTGATAAAGTGAGACTCTGTCTCTACAAAAAAAAAAAAAAAAAAGAATTCTAATAGAGCAATTTGGAAATTTTGTAGCCACCAGATGGTGCTATCAGGGCCCATCTGAGAGGTTTGCAGGTCTGAACAGCCACCATGTGGCGAGAAGAGGAAATACAGGGTGCTGTCTCCACAGGTCGTGGCTAGTGCGTCAAATCCTGACACCTTCCCACCCCCACTGAAAGTTTTGCAGAAAGTACAGAGACCATGACTGTGTGGATGTGATGGACATAAACTCTACTTTGTCCGTATCTTCTTTGTTTGGAACTACCCCTGACAGTCCTTCCTTTACCCTGGCATCACAGGGGCCACTTTTCATACAGCCAACCCCAAGATAGATGGCAGTGGCAGGAGAGCAGGAGGGACTCTGAGCCTACTTGGCCTCTGTCTTTCTGACCCTTCTGATCTCAGGACAGTCTGCAGGCAACCTTCCTCTCCATGCCGTGCCTCCCCTTTTATTCCATTATTCCCTAATCCAACCACTTTGTTGTTTATTTGACAAACATTCCCTGGGCGCCCAGCAGGTGTGAAGCACTGAGCTAGACATCGGGGACCCAGAGGAGAATGTGGCACCCAGTTCTCCTGTTTGAAGCCAGACAGTGCTCAGGTGACCAGAGAGAACATGAGCTGTGTTATTACAGGTGCCCAAGCGAGTCTCCTGCCTCTGCCTCCCAAGTAGCTGGGACTACAGGTGCCCGCCACAACACCCAGCCATTTTTTGGTTGCAGCCATCATTGTTGTTTGGCGGGCTGGGCTGGATTCACCCTGCCAGCTCAGGTGTACGGTGCCTTAGCCGCTTGAGCCACAGGCGCCGAGCCTTTATTATTATTTTTAATAGAAACAGGGTCTGGCTCTTACTCAGGATGGTCTGGAACTCCTGAGCTCAGGTGATCCACCTGCCTCGACCTCCCAGAGTGCTAGGATTATAGGTGTGAACCATTGTACCTGGCCTTCACAATTTTTTTTTGTTTTTGAGACAGAGCCTCAAACTGTCACCCTGGGTAGAGTGCTGTGGCATCACAGCTGACAGCAACCTCCAACTCCTGGGCTCAAGCGATTCTCCTGCCTCTACCTCCCAAGTAGCTGGGGCTACAGGCACCCATCACAACACTCGGTTACAGCTGTCATTGTTGTTTGGTGGGCCCGGGGCTGGATTCGAACCCACCAGCACAGGTGTATGTGGCTGGCGCTTTAGCCTCTTGAGCCACAGACGCCAAGCCAATTTTTTTTTTTTTTAAGAGACAGAGTCTCACTATGTCGCCCTAGGTAGAGTGCTGTGGCATCACAACTCACAGCAACCTACAGCTCTTGGGCTTAGGCGATTCTCTTGCCTCAGTCTCCTGAGTAGCTGGGACTACAGGCACCTGCCACAATGCCCGGCTATTTTTTTGCTGTTGCAGTTTGGCTGGTTTGAATCCACCACTCTTGGTATATGGGGCTGACGCCCTACTCACTGAGCTGCAGGTGCCACCCCACACTTTTTTTTTTTAACGATATTCTAAGAGCTGGGTGAAGTGCTTATGCCTGTAATCCCAGCACTTGGGATGCCAAGGTCGGTGGATTGACTGAGCTCACAAGTTCGAGAACAGCCTCAGCCAGAGTGAGACCCCTCCCATCTCTAAAAATAGCCAGGTGTTGTGTCAGGCCCCTATAGTCCCACCTACTTAGGAAGCTGAACCAAAAGAATCGCTTGAACCCAGGAATTTGTGAGCTATGATGCCACAGCCCTCTACCAAGGATGACAAAGTAAGACTCTGTCTCAAAAAAAAAAAAGACATTCTCATTTGGGTGGCACCTGTGGCTCAGAGGAGTGGGACACCGGCCCCATATACCGGAGGTGGCGGGTTCAAATGCAGCCCCAGCCAAAATCTGCAAAGAAAAGAAGACATTCTAATTCTTTTTTTTTTTTTGAGACAGAGCCTCAAGCTGTCACCCTGGATAGAGTGCTGTGGCATCACAGCTCACAGCAACCTCCAATTCCTGGGCTCAAGCGAGTCTCTTGCCTCCACCTCCCAAGTAGCTGGGACTACAGGCACCCACCATAACGTCCGTCCATTTTTTGGTTGCAGCTGTCATTGTTGTTTGGTGGGCCCGGGCTGGATTCGAACCCGCCAGCTCAGGTGTACGTGGCTGACGCCTTAGCCTGTTGAGCCACAGGCACCGAGCCGAAAGTGAGTAACTTTTCATAGCAAAGAAAATTTTCTGTTTTAATGCCAATGAAGTATAAAACCTGTGTCAAGTTCTTAGTATCAGTTGATTCATCCAAAGTAATTGAATAATATATGTTTTCCTTTTGAAATATTGTATGAAGTTGTTTTGTTAAGTTGAAGGCTAATTCGTGCTGCCAATCGGTTATAGTTTTCCTTGAAAAAGGCAGTTGTTTGCACTTTGAAACATTATTGGGGTCTAAACATCCTACAACTTCTTTCTTTCACAATTTCTACATCAATGCATGGCTTTCCTTTCCCCCCAAGTACATAAGCTACCTTATAAGTTGCTTCAATGGCATTATTTCCAGGTCTTCTTCTTCTTTTTCTTTTCTTTTCTTTTTTTTTTTTTTGAGATAGAATCTCACTTTGTTGCCACCTGGTAGAGTGCTGTGGCATCCCAGCTCACAGCAACCTCAAACTCTTGGGCTCAAGGGATTCTCCTGTCTCAGCCTCCCAAGTAGCTAGGACTACAGGCTATTTTTAGAGACAGAGTCTCACTCTGGCTCAGGCTGGTCTCGAACCTGTGAGCGCCAGCAATCTACCTTCCTTGGCCTCCCAGAGTGCTAGGATTACAGGCATGAGCCACCACACCCAGCCTTATTTCCAGGTCTTATTGCTGCTTGAAAGAATTGTCTTTGCTTTTGCTTTTCATCTTTTAATTTCTGCAATATGATCTTTCATTTTTCTCCCTCTAATTAAAAATATTTGTAGTCCTTGTGAGTATTATAATGCTGATGAGTATTAAATTTCTTTAATGTTAATGTTGCAGTATCACAAACAAGAAAATCATCTTATCTTTAGCAGAAACAAGGTAATATTGTACTTTCCAATCCTCATTTAAAAAAAATTGTTTTCTTCCTTCAGGGTTCTTTAGGTTTTCTTTGACATGGTGGGCTGTTCAGCAGACAGAATTTAAAAATGCATGTATCTGTTTTCCCATTCTTGCAATACTTTAGTTAGAAGAATATGGCTCGGCGCCTGTGGCTCAACAGGCTAAGGTGCCAGCCATGTACACCTGAGCTGGCGAGTTCGAATCCAGCCCCGGCCCACCAAACAATGACAGCTGCAACCAAAAAATGGCCGGGTGTTGTGGCAGGCGCCTGTAGTCCCAGCTACTTGGGAGGCTGAGGCAAGAGACTCACTTGAGCCCAGGAATTGGAGGTTGCTGTGAGCTGTGATGCCATGGCACTCTACCCAGGGTGACAGCTTGAGGCTCTGTCTCAAAAAAAAAAAAAAAAAAGAAGAAGAAGAATAGTCTCCAGTTCCGTCCACCTTGTCACAGAATACTAGACCACCATTTCTTAAGGGCTGAGCAATACACCATGGTGTACATAAACTACATTTCATGAATCCCCTCATATCAATGGACACTTATGTTGCTTCCACATCATTGCAATTGTGAGTTGTGATGCTAAAAACATTTCAGTGCAAGTGTCTGTTTGATAAAATGACTTTTTTTCCTTTGGGTAAATAATGGGATTGCTAGATTAAATGGTAGGTCCACTTTTAGTTCTTTGAGGTATCTCCATACTATTTTCCATAGAGGTTGTACTAGTTTGCAGTCCCACCAACAGCGTATAAGTGTTCCTTTCTCTATGTCTGTGCCAGCATTTGTTGTTTTGGGACTTTTTGATAAGAGCCATTCTCCCTGGAGTTAGGTAATATCTCACTGTGGTTTTGATTCAATCAACACTTAACTTGTTTGAAGTAAAACTCAGTGGTAATCAGGTAGGTGGCCGGGACGAGGAGGAGGAGTTGAGTTAATCACGTAACTGGTTCAATGCACACATTCTGAGTGAAGAGCACACTTAGAACTTTGACTTAAAATGCATAGAAGCAAATTATGTAACCAAACATATTACCCTTGTAATATGTTTAAATTAAAATAAATAAATAAATACTGTCAGGCTGGGCATGGTGGCTTACACCTGTAACCATAGCACTTTGGGAGGCTGAGGCTCAGGGATCACTTCAGTTCAAGACCACCCCAAGTAAGAGCAAGACCCAGTCTCTACTAAAAATAGAAAAACTAGCCAGGCGTAGTGGTACACCTGTAGTCACAGCTACTTGGGTGGGTTGAGGCAAGAGAATTGCTTCAGCCCAGGAGTTTGAGGTTGCAGTGAGCTGTGATGACATCATGGCACTCGAGTCAGGAGGACAAAGCAAGAAAAAAGCACTGCTGAGCTGTGTGACTATTCGCAAATTCCACTTCAGACAGAAACATAGGGCACTATTATCAAAAGCTGATAACAGACTAGTGTACTTAACCCCCACAAACTCTCGCCAACCAGCCTCTTGTGGTCATGGCACCAATCAGGTGGGGGAAGTTGGAACTAAATCATCAGTGTAACAGCCATCAGTTCAGCTCTTATGGCTTACTAATGTTCTCATTGTGCGAATCAATCTGGGAGGATTATTTCATTGAAACTTACTTTGTTCTTTGGCATTTTAAATACGTCATTTTAAAAATAAGGTAAAAATATAAAAAACAAACAAAAATGTACCAATACAAAGACAAACATATGTTCTATAAAATTTGGATTCAGTTAAAAGGCTGCACTGAAGGACCTAGAAGGCCATGTGTGAATTTAAGACTGCAGGTTTCCCACTCCTGTTCTAAGGCCTCCTCTGGGCCAGGTCCTGTGTAGGGACTTGGGGCACAGGGCTGCATCAGCCCTGGTTCCTGCTATGGGAACCTACCCAAGAGTGACTAAACCAACAGCAGCAGTTGGAGGTTGTTGGGTGGTATTCAGGGAAGTCTTCCAAGGAGGTGATGTCCAAGAAAAGCCTTGAAGGATAAGTTGCTGCCAGGAAAATGTGGGGAAAGTATTCTAAGAAGAGGAAATAGCATGAGAGAAGGCCCAGAGGTCAAGGGGCAGAGCATGATCCTGGGAAATCTGACATGATCCCCAAAGTAGGGGCATGGAGGAGTAGCCAGAACTACTTTTGCAGAAGGCAGAATTGGGACATGAAACAGAACTTAACTTGAATTAGGAAATAATCAGTTACATATTCACCTCCTTGGATGTGTGGGCTTAAGTCATATTTGCTGTGGGTTGGTTTTCATCCAAGACTGCCGAGATTTCATATGCTGCATGTGTCAATATAGACCTGGAACTAGAACAAAGTCATCTGAGCAGTGACGTTGGGCAGAACGCAATATGGTGGCTGTTCGTGGCCCCAGGCTCTTGATGGCTTCAAATGAGTTCCAATTGAGATGCTTTGTACGTATGGATGACACATGGGAATTTCAAACATTTAGTATGCCAGGATAGCAGAAGGCAAATGATCTCACTATGAGTTTTCTTATGTTGATTTCATATTACAGTATCTTAGATAGATTTGAGTTAAACAGAATATTAGAATTAACCCCTCTTGTTTCTTTCTTTTTTTTTGGATTTTTTTTTTTTTTTTTTTTTTTGAGACAGAGCCTCAAGCTGTCACCCTGGATAGAGTGCTGTGACATCACAGCTCACAGCAACCTCCAATTCCTGGGCTCAAGCGAGTCTCTAGCTTCCACCTCCCAAGTAGCTGGGACTGCAGGCGCCCGCCACGACGCCCAGCCATTTTTTGGTTGCAGACATCATTGTTGTTTGGCGGGCCCGGGCTGGATTCGAACGCGCCAGCTCAGGTGTACGTGACTGCGCCTTAGCCCGCTGAGCCACAGGCGCCGAGCCTTTAGATTTATTTTTTAATTGACAAGTAAAAATTGCATATATTTCTGATGTACATGAGGATGTTTGATATATGTATGTATACATCGTGGAATGCCAAACCGAGCTGTTTTACATATGCATTGCCTCGCATACTCATTTTTTGGTGGTAAGAATACTTAAAATCTTCTTGACTTTTTAAAAAAATCATGGTTATTAGAAAACGTAAACTCGTGTGAGTGTTGTATGCTAAAGTCGGTGGGGGACAAAATGTGAAAGGCCTGGGGGCGGCAGCAGGGGAGGGACAGCAGCCCCAAGTGCCAAATTGGTGATGGGATGGGGTGATGGGAATGAGCAATCTAGGGTAACAATTAGATTTAATGCAAGTAAAAGACAAAGGTCACCCATCATGCTAGGCCCAAGCAGGCCCTGAGGTGGACTCTCCCCTAAGCCTCCATCTTTCTTCTCATACCCATGGCCCATGCCCTGGGATCCCAGCTCCCCTGCTGCTGTTCCTCCCCTGGCCACACACACCCCCACCCTACTGCCCACGGTTTCCCACATGGGCCACACCTGGTGTGGCTCTCCAGGCCTGAGTTCAAAGGGACCTCCCAGATCTGCCTCATTCCTCTGCAGCTTCCCAGAACCCGATCTCATCACACCCTGTGTCCCTGTCAGGATTGCTGCTTATCTCAAGTCTCCTTCTCCCTGTGTGTCCTGATCTCATAAATAAGCTCTCAACTTCCACACCCTGGGAGCTTCTTGTGGCTCCAGGAAGCTCCCAGAACCTGCCTCCCCTCTGTGTGCACGTATAAACCCCGGGAGTCCAGGGGGTCCTGGGGGAGACCCAGGAGACAGAAGCAGAGGGAGTCAGAGGATCAAGGGGAAAGAAAGGGGGAGAGGCCGACAAAGAGACATGGAGCCTCCCCCACCCCGAAGCAGATGGAGCAGAGACCTCGGGAGTGGGCAGAGGTGAGGAGAGAGACCAGGACAGTCAAGAGTTCTGAACTATCCAGGCAGGACCAGATGGGCTGTCAAAGGGCTGCAACAGGACTGACGACAGGGACAAAAGGAAGCTATTGATGCAGCTGCCCGCCCGGCTGCCTGGAAGAGGTTGAGAAACGGAGCTGCTGGGAGCCTGGCACTGGGCACCGGGGGCGGACAAAGCCCAATTGTTCCGAGCCCCTTTCCCCACAGCGCCTGGACCTGCTCCCTAGCCTGGGGCAGGGGTGTGGACCGGTTTGGTGACACACGCTCTCCCTAGCTGGCTGGCTTGCTCTCTCGTGGGGACACAGAGGTCGTCAGTCAACACACACAGAAGGACACGTGGGCAGATGCGTGAGTCACCCCAACCCCACTGAACCTGGGCAGGCTGGTTCCCAGTCCCCAAGTGCTCTAGAGCCAGGAGTGAAAGCCTGCAGGTCCCTGAATCCTCCCAGAGAGAAGTGGGAGGATGCAAGGGGGCTAGGGCACCATTAGCTGGTCCCAGAGCCTGGCAATTCAGGCCTGAGACGCTTTCTTTCTCAAATACCTAGAAGTCTAAGGACAGAGAAAAACAAGCAAGCCAGGCCCCAGCCCCTCCTCCCTCAGACCCAGGGGTCCAGGCCACCAGCCCCTCCTCCCTCAGACTCTGGAGTCCAGGCCCCCAGGTCCTCTTCCCTCAGACCCGAGGGTCCAAGCTCTCAGCCCTTCTTCCCTCAGAACAGGAGTCCAGACCCCTAGTGCACTTGGGGACCTGTGCTCCCCCCCCAGAAGCCTGGTCAGGGGTCATCTGAGCGGTGGGGGCAGAAGGAATGTGTGTGGGAAGCCCGAGTGAGGACAAAGGGGTGGGGCCAGCCGGCTCAGGGACCTGTGGAGACAGGGGTTAAAAGGAAGTTCCAGGAGCATCTAGGGGCAGAGCCTGCAGTGAGGACAGGAAGCCCTGTATCTGTCTGGCAGTCCCTGCAGCCCAAGGCCCTGCGTCCCGTGTCCTTTCTTGGCTGCTCTGAGGCTACTCTTATAGCCTCCTGCCCCCATAGCTCCTGCCTTTCTGCCTCTGCCTCCCTGTCTCAAGCTGTCCTTCCCCAGCCCCACATAGGCAGTAGCCTTCAGCAGGTAAGATCTGGGCATCCCAAAACCTATGGGTGGATGGGGGGTTGGTGCCAAGGCAGATGCAGAGCCATAATGCAGAGGGAAAAGAGAAGAGCAGCAGGCACCCCCACCCCAAGCTAACCCCTTGTTGATACTAGGAAGGCAAATAGAAAGATTTCATCAGAATCACACTGTGAGTCACCAACAGGCCAATAGTTCCTGATTCTCTCTGGCACCAGCCTTCTCAGGACCCTCTGATCAAAGGCAGGAGGTGGGGAAAGAAGAAATCAAGAGGCTGGATGGGAAGGGCAGAAGTCAAGGTCAAGAGAGGTAGAGTAGGGGCAGGGTCCTTTTGGTCCCAGGCATTGACTGACTAGGGCTGTGGTTTCCCCTCTTAGGAGCTGTCATGAAAAGGCTGATTGTGGCACTGGCTCTGATTGCTACAGGTGGGAGACACGGCGTTCAGATGGAGGAAGTTTGCAGTTCAGATGGGGGAGGTTTACAGTTCAGATGGGGGAGGATTGCAGTTCAGATAGGGGAAGACTGCAGTTCGAATGGGGGAGGTTTGCAGCTGGCCTTGGGCTGTTTGCCGAGAAAGACACTGGAATTAGGTATGGGGCTATCCATGACTAGGGGGTGGGTTACTCTGAAAGAAGGAAGAGGCTGGGGATTAGGTTAAGGTGGGGGAGACAGAGGGAGAAGGTGGCAGGAGGCAGGCTTGAAGATAGGAGTTTAGGGAAGGGTTTGGCTTTAGGGGTGAGGATCAAGGTGAAGAAAAGGGCAGAGGTAGGTTTGAAACTTGGGGGAAGAGATGGGCTTGGGTTTGTGATGGGAACAAGGTAAGTTTGGGGATGAGAATGGAGCCTTGTGGGGTGTGCCTGGTGTCTCCAAAATGCCTCTCTGACCCAGAGCCTCTCTCCCTCAGCCTGGGCAGAGGAGCAGGATAAGGTGGTGCATGGCGGGCCCTGCGATAATGCTCACCCCTACCAAGCTGCCCTCTACACGTCGGGCCACTTGCTGTGTGGCGGGGTCCTCATCCACCCACTGTGGGTCCTCACAGCTGCCCACTGCAAAAAACCGTAAGTTCACATCATGGATGAGAGTGAATGCAATTAGATCCCTGAGGCTATCTGATAACCAGGTTCTTGTGGCCAGTGTTTAACTGAGTACTAAACATGTGCCAAGCCCGAAGGATATGGCAGTGAAAAAAAGAAAAAAGCAAAATTTCTATATTCACTGATTTACATTCTAATGGGGAAATAGGATCATCCAGTGTGCTGGGGGTGTGATAGGACTGTTTGGATTTAATTCCAAGCACAGTAGGACACTACCCGCTGGCTCTGATCAGGAAGCTGCATGATCTGATTTACATTGTCAAGGGCATGGGGGCTGCTGCTGCTGTCCTCTAATAGGGTGGCTCGGACTACGGTGGTGGCAGTGGGGATGGAGGGATGATGAATACCTTAGGTGGTGTTTTGAAACTGAGCCAGCCGGACTTGGCACAGAGCAGGAGGGAAAAAGAAGAAAAGCAGGGGTGACCTCCAGGTATTAGTCCTGAACAACTGGTTGTTTTGTCATGTCTTTCTCTGAGTCAAGGGAAAGGATTAACAGCTGAGTGTGGGCAGGGGAGCATTTGACATTTCATTTTAGCCACAGTGAGTTTGAGACACCTGGGAGATGTTCAACCAGGGGTACCAGATCACCCAAAGCATGGTGTGCACTGGAGACAAGAATTATGGAAAGGATTCCTGCCAAGTGAGGTAACCAGGACCTGCCAGTTACGCAGCCAAGGACAGAAATGCAACAACACAGCCAGAGACAGGAAGAGAAAGACAGATCAAACGAGAACTTTACAGAAACAAACCGAAACAGGCTGGGAGAGAGGCAGGAAAAGGGAGAGAGACTCCCTCAACACCCAGAGGATACAGAGGAGAGGTCAGAGCTGGAGGTAAAAGGGAAGGCTCCATCAGGAAACAAGTAGCATTGAAAGTCACGGGACTACATGAGATCATTCCCAAAGAAGACAGAGAGAGAGTGTGACGGGCCCAGGACTAACCTCTGGGGCACTAATAATCACCAGTTAGATTAACAACAGTTGCCATTGTGGTTTGTGCTAACTTCAGACCAGGTGCAAAGTAAAACAGTTTATTTACCTTTTATGGAATCCCCATGACAAGGGACTCTTGGCACCATCTTGCAGGTGAGGAAACTGAGGCTCAGAGAAATAGCAAGTGACAACTCAAGGATTTGGAAACCAATAGGTATCACACCTTGCTGTGGAGGAATGGGTCTTGTCATGCAGGGTTATGAACTCAAGGACCCCCAGGAGGGCCCCCCCTAGGCTCAGAGAATCCTGGGATTACTCCTCCATGGCAGAGAGTTTTAGTGGATAGCAATGTTATCCAAGGAGAAACAATAAAATGAGTAAATAATTAATAATAAATACTGTAGAACCTCTGTGAGCTGACCACCCAAGGAACTGTAACAAACTGGTCAACGTACAGAGGTGGTCACCATAGGAACGAGGCCCACTGTACTGATACGTACATGTGGAGCATGTCCAGTTTATGAAAATTAGGCCAACTTAAGGAGGTGATCAATGTAGGGAGGTGGTCAATCATGGAGGTTCTACTGTATATATCACGTCAAATAATGATGATACATTCTCTGGTGGAAAAGAAAGCAGAGGAAGGAGCTCAGAGTTGCCTATTGGGGTGAGTATTTGCACTTGCCCAATTTAATTGGGCAGCTAGGGAAGGCTTCATAAGAAGGTGACATTTCAAGGAGGTGAGGGAGTGAACTATGCAGATACCTCGCAGACAGAGTGGCTGTGCAAAGACCCTGGGGTGAGAAGACCATTGTTGTGTTCAAAGAAAGACAAGGAAACCAATGTTTGCACAGCAGAGGGAACAGCTATGCAAAGACCCTGGGGTGAGAAGATCATTGTTGTGTTCAAAGAAAGACAAGGAAGCCAATGTGGCTGGGACAGATAGAAAGGAGGAGTGTGGCAGGAGGTGATGTCTAGGAGGTGATGGGGACAGAGCCTGCAGGACCTCATGGATCATGGAGAGATGGGGGTCATAGAAAGGATATGAGGACAGGAGGCACAGGACTCATTTATGTTGGTAAAATATCTCTGGCTGCTTTGTGGAGGAGGGAGTGTAGGCAGAGGAGGGAATCTATCTCTCATCTAGTCCAGGTAAGAGATGATGGCAGCTCAAGCCAAGATGGTAGTAAGAGGGGAGGTGAAAAGTGGCCAGATAGACTTTGGAGAGCCAAAAGGATTTCTGGAGAGTGTAGATGTGGGCATGAAATAAAGAAATCAAGAACAGCTCCGGCCGGGTGTGGTGACTCATACCTGCAATCCTAGCACTCTGGGAGGCCAAGGTGGGTGGATTGCCTGAGCTCACAGGTTCGAGACCAGCCTGAGCCAGAGTAAGACCTCATCTCTAAAAACAGCCAGGCATTATGGCAGGCGCCTGTAGTCCCAGTTACTCAGGAGGCTGAGGCAAGAGAATTGCTTGAGCCCAAGAGTTTGAGGTTGCTGTGAGCTATGATGCCACGGCACTCTACTAAGGGGGACAGAGTGAGACTCTATCTTAAAAAAAAAAAAAAAGCAGCCCCCAAGGTTATTCTGAAAGGATGGACTTGCCCTTTACTAATCTGGAGAAGGTAGTGGACGGTGCAGGTGGGAGGATTCATGAGTCCCCAGCCTTCTCTGAAGCCTCAGCTGTAGCTCAGGGGCTCCAGGTGAAATCCAGCCCTCCTACTTCCTAGGAATCTTCAAGTCTACTTGGGAAAGCACAACCTTCAGCAAAGGGAGAGTTCCCAGGAGCAGAGCTCTGTGGTCCGGGCTGTGATCCACCCTGGCTATGATGCTGCCACCCATGACGAGGACATCATGCTGTTGCGCCTGGCACATCCAGCCCAACTCTCTGAACACATCCAGCCCCTTCTCCTGGAGAGGGACTGCTCTGCTAACCACACCAGCTGCCACATCCTGGGCTGGGGCAAGACAGCAGATGGTCAGTAGGGGGAGGATGGAGGGAAGAGTGGACCAGAGGGTGAAGGTGGGACAACAGGTGATGGGCTGTGGGATGAGCTGATGATGAGGATCAGGGGCCGGTGTATCTATCACTTGAGTGAGAGGTCAATGGGGAGGGAGGGAAAATGGGGGAGTTGGGCCAGTGCATGAACAGCCATGGGAGAAAGTAGACCAATGGGTGAATGGTATAGAAGAGAGGACATGAGATAAAGGGCCAGTGAGGAGAGAAGGTCAGTGGGGAAACATTAGCCAGGAAGGAGGCCAGTTGGGGAGCAAGGAAGGAATATGGAGGAAGAACTAATGGAAGACAAGAGACCAACAGAGCAGGGGAGCCAACTGCAGGACTGGACAAAGAGAGCAAGTGGGGCAGTGTTAATGGGAAAGGAAACAAGTGGGAAAGGGTCAAGTAGTCAAAGGAAGAAAAGGCTCTGGTAAATCAGCAAGGATCACTGCAGGTAAGCCTGTGAGTGAAGGGTCAATTAGAAAGATGAACCATTGGATGAAGAGCCAATAGGAAGGGAGACCAATGAGGGAGGGTGGTGCCAGTTAGAAAAACACCAGTGAGGGAGGTGGACCATTGGATGAGGGGCCAATAGGAAGCGAGAGCCAATGGAAGAGGGTGGGACTAGTTAGGAAAGGACCAATGATCAAGGGGTGACCAATCAAAATTATCAATGGGCCAGAAGGATCCAATGAAGGTGAGACTAATGAGCAGGAAAGGTACAACAAAGGAGGGTCTAAAAGAGGAAGAAAGTCCCAGAGGTCAGCTGGTACTACTGCAGGTGAGATCAGCGTTAAGAGAGACAAGTGGAAGCTGGACCTAAGAGAAAGGAGAAACCAATAGGAAACGAGGACTTGTGGAGACACCTCAATACATGAGAAGGCTGGCCAATGGAAGGGAAGAGTGATGGCAAGAACTACTAATCATGAGACAGGGATGATGGAAATGAGTTTTTAAGAATGAGAGACAAACAGAAGAGGGAAACCAAAGGGAACTAGGAAGCAATACGGACTGAGGACTTACAGGATGTGGGAAATGTGGGGCCTGGCCTGAACCTCGCCCATCTCTCTGCTGGCAGGTGACTTCCCTGACACCATTCAGTGTGCATACATCCACCTGGTGCCCCGTGATGAGTGTGAGCGTGCCTACCCCGGGCAGATCACACAAAACATGGTGTGCGCCGGAGACGAGAAGTATGGAAAGGATTCCTGCCAGGTGAGGTAACCAGGACCTGCCAGTTACGCAGCCAAGGACAGAAATGCAACAACACAGCCAGAGACAGGAAGAGAAAGACGTAGATCAAACCAGACTTTATGGAAACAAACCGAAACAGGCTGGGAGAGAGGCAGGAAAAGGGAGAGAGACTCCCTCAACACCCAGAGGACATGCAGAAATATGAAAATACAAATATGAAGAGACAGGAAATGCAGAGACAAAGGTGGAGATGGAGAGACCGAGAATCAAATGCAGTAAAGAGGCAAATGGTGTGAGTGGACTGTCCTTCCTCGGACACAGCCCCCTGAGTCCTGTTTGGACATGATCATATTCTGGAGGAGATGGACACTAGCCGGAGAGAGAGTGGGCTCCATCCCCACTCCCAAATGCTACTTTTTTTCATGGGGGGGTTTTAGTCAGAAAAGCTGCTAGACAAATTCTAAATGAGCTTTAACACTTCAAATACTGTTAGCTTGAGTTTCCCTCACTACCATCCATCCGGTCTCCTTTATGCCAAAATGATCTGAAGGCGTTGAGGGAAATGCAGAAACCATCCAAGAGTAAGAAAGATACAGAGATAGAAATTTATACACAAAGAGTTGGAAGCAAAGAAAGGGCGGCAGGCAAGACTGTCCTCAGAACAAGAGCTGGAAAGGTGTCCTGAGCAGAATAATGCAAAGCACAGCTCTCCCTGGGGCTCTGTCTTCCCTTCCCTTCCCTTCTTTCTCTATTTCTGTATCTGACTGTATCCCCCTTTCCCACAGGGTGATTCCGGGGGTCCACTGGTGTGTGGAGACCGCCTTCGAGGCATTGTATCATGGGGTAATGTCCCCTGCGGTTCAAAGGAGAAGCCGGGAGTCTACACCAATGTCTGTAGATACAACAATTGGATCAGAAAAACCATTCAGGCCAACTGACCCTGACATGTGACATCCAACTCTTGTCCTATGACCCCCCTGGCTGGCTCCAGAACACTCCCCACCAAGACTTTGCCTTCCATCCCCACCCGCCCAGACCTGACCCTGATGCATAATAAAGGCAGTGACACAGAGCACAAATTCCCGGATTCCACCCCAGCTTTATCCTCACCTGATGAGGGGTGAGGGCAGACCTGGGCCAAGGTCTTCCTTCACCACTAAGAGAATACAGGAAAAGCCCTTCCAAGCATCTCCCCTCCCTGATGATTCGATGGGTTTGGTTTCTTCATATAGATGAAAGGCTGTAAGTCTGGAATCCCAGCTTTGCCACTTACAATCCACAGAGCCTTAGGAAGTGACTTCCTTCACTATGTAGCTTTTCTCATCTATAAAATTAGGATAGTGATAATAATTATATTCCTCATAAGGTGAAACGGTTTTGGCACAAGGAATGTAGAGGCTTAACACAAAGTCTGTGTCAGGGGACAGAGGAACTCAGTGAGGAGCCCTCCTGAGCAAACCTTGGTTAGTATTTATTATCATGAAGCAGGAAAACTTAGTTAAAAGTTACTTATCAGACATCAATACTAAAAAAGGGAGAACATAGAAAGTGTCAGAATATCCCCAACTTGTTTTTGCAAAATCTCAGACCTTCAGCAAGACCTCTGCCTCCAGCATAAGAGATCTCTGGAATCTAGAGAAGCTTTTCCATAAGCGTTAGGCCTCGGATCGCCACACCTCAATGTACATTCTCTCTTGAAGGCCAGTTTTCTGACCTCCTGCATGTACACAACTCACATGCTATTGTCCTGATTCTTTAAGAATCTTATGCTAGGCTCGGCGCCTATGGCTCAGCGGGCTAGGGCACCAGCCACGTACACCTGAGCTGGCAGGTTCGAATCCAGGCCGGGCCTGCCAAACAACAATGACAGCTGCAACCAAAAAATGGCTGGGCGTTGTAGTGGGCGCCTGTAGTCCCAGCTACTTGGGAGGCGGAGGCAGGAGACTCACTTGAGCCCAGGAATTGGAGGTTGCTGTGAGCTGTGATGCCATGACACTCTATCCAGGGTGACAGCTTGAGGCTCTGTCTCAAAAAAAAAAAAAAAAAAAGAATCTTATGCTAAAGATCAGGGCACAATTTTCCCTGCAATAAGGCAGTGGTTGTTGGAAGATTCAAGGTTTCGAATATGTGAAATACATAGAACAGCGCCTATGTATGTTCTCAATAAAGAGTGAATTTTATGAGTGGTGCTTTTTTGCTTTGATTCCACTTCTATCTCCCCCAAACCCAGATATTCTCAGTTCTCCTCTACAGCCAAACTTGATTTCTCTTCCCCTCCAGGAAGGAACGCAAGAGGGCACTGCCTTGTGCTAGCCCTCGGGATGGCTCTCTCCTAAACTCCCTTTGGAGCAGCAAAAGCAGGGAGGTCAGAGAGTAGGGAGGCCACTGTGTGTGTGTAAGGATGATGGAGAGGGTGGCAGGGGACTGATCCTGACAGTCTTCAGATGCCAACTTGAGAGACTACGCTAGGACTTTGTCCTGAGGGCAATGGAGAGCCATGGAGTGGTTTTGAGCAGGAGTAGCAGGAAATAGCAGAGGGGAGAGGCTGGAAGCCTCTGGGGGGAGGGCTGGGAGGGTTGGAGAAGGGACACCTGAGTTCAGCACAAGCTGAAGTTCAGGTGGCTGGCATTCTCAGAAAGGGAACAACATGTAGAAATGCCTGGAAGTATGAGAACACCTGCGAATCGTCCTGGATGGTGGAGTCTAGGGTTTGAGGCAGGAGAAACGAGTGACATGGCTGCAAATGTAGGTCAGTGGAAGATGATGCCACTGAGTGCCGGAAACAGGAACTTGATCCTCAGGGAGAAAGAGAAGGGCATTGTTAGATCTGGGCATTAGAAAGATCGTGAGATCTTTGTCTTAAGAATCGAAGCAATGCAGAATTTTGCCAAGAGGACATGATGGAAGGAAAGGAGTAGATGGAAATATGATGTCATGTGAATGGACTGGGCTCACCTTGACCAACCTCCTATTTATCATATCAAGTTATCAATGATAAATATGGCCATGAAATTCACCAGGGTCAGAGGGAACCCAATCAATGATTGGCCAGACCAGAATTGAGAGGAAACTGGACAATAAGAATAATTTATAGTAACAATGACAATAATTAATAATAATAAATTTTGAGACACTTATCAACACATTTCTAGGTACTATTTTAAGTGCTTTACAGATAGTAACTCACTTGATTCTCCTAAGAAGCCTGTAAGGTAAGATACCATTATTGTTCCCATTTTGCATAGAGGGGAACTGAGGCACAGAGAGGCTCCATGGTGTACCCAAAGGCTCACAGCTAGTAAGTGGCCAAGTCAGAATTTAAATGCCAGGGATTCCTAACTGCTGTTCCATATGAAAGCCCTATTCCAATTCTGATATGTTTTAGAATAGAGACTAGAAATCTTTAAAAGCTCAACCCTCAGTATGAACTTTTTTAAAGCAGAATCTTTATAATTTGGCATTTAAGATGCTTGTATGTCTAAGAGAATTTTACCTATTGTAGGGACAGCCTTGTCACTTCAGCTTGAAACAATTGATTGGTGATGTTTTAAGATGGAGCTATACAAAGTTTATATCCAGCTCAGTGCCTGTGGCTCAACAGGCTAAGGCGCCAGCCACATACACTTGAGCTGGCGGGTTCGAATCCAGCCCAGGCCAGCCAAACAACAATGACAGCTGCAACCAAAAAATGGCCGGGCATTGTGGCGAGCGCCTGTAGTCCCAGCTACTTGGGAGGCAGAGGCAGGAGACTCACTCGAGCCCAGGAATTGGAGGTTGCTGTGAGCTGTGATGCCACAGCGCTCTATCCAGGGTGACAGCTTGAGGCTCTGTCTCAAAAAAAGAAAAAAGTTTATATCCAATCTGGATTATTTGAAAGAATACAATGTCCACTATATTTATACGTGTGATGTACAAACTTACTTCAGTGCCCTGGAAGTTTTGTCTAAAAATTGGAAGGCTTCCAGAAAAGATTAGCTGTGTTGGCTCAGCACCCATCCCACAGTGGTTATGGTTCCAGACACATGCATCAAGGCTGGTGAGTTCAAACCCAACCCAGGCCAGGTAAACAACAATGACAACTGCAACAAGAACAACAACAACAAATAACTGGGCATTGTAGCCGGGTGTTCTAGCAGGCATCTATAGTCCCAGCTACTTGGGAGGCTGAGGCAAGAGAATTGCTTAAGCCCAGGAGTTGGGGGTTGCTATGAGCAGTGACACCACAGCACACTACCGAGGGTGACAGAGTGAGAGTCTGTCTCCAAAAAAAAAAAAAAGATTAGATATGTTGGTTTTAGAAATGTAGTTTAAAACGTTTGAAGGCATTTAATTAACTTAGTAAAGGGAACCAAACATTATTATAAGGACCTCATAGGAGCCACTGTTAAGATGTATCTAGAATAAAAAGTGTTATAACTGAACTTGAGACTAAAGAAGAAATAGGTTGCTTGTCTTATCCCTTGAATGCATGAAATGTTAATTCCCATAATCAAAGTAAGCCTTGGGATAGGTTTTTGTTGTTTGGGTTTTGGTTTTTTTTCCTGGGTACTCAATCCAGCTTCAAGCGCTCTAAGACCTCCCATTTAACTCACGCTGGATGACAGAGGCGAGAGAAACAGTTCAGTTTCTATTCTCAGGATCAGGGCTTCATCTTCACACGCCTCGGTCACTTTGCAAACAGATAGATGGGAGTCTGCCACGTTGCAGAGCAATAGTTAAGCTAGTAGCTTCTAGTGGGGACAGAGACACGAAGACGTAGTCAGAGACAGATGCAGAGAGTTGGAGGCAGACAGAAAGAAAAGCTGGAAGAAAGAGGACAGGGGTGGCACCTGTGGCTCAGTGGGTAGGCCACCAGCCCCATATACTGAACGTGGTGGGTTTGCCCCAGCCAAACTACAATAACAACAACAACAACAACAAATAGCCGGGCTTCTGGCCAGCGCCTGTAGTCCCAGCTACTTGGGAGGCTGAGGCAAGAGAATCACCTAAGCCCAGGAGTTGGAGGTTGGAGGTTGCTATGAGCTGTGACACCATGGCACTCTAACCGAGGGTGATAAAGGGAGACTCCGTTTCTAAAAAAATAAAAATGAAAAAAGAAAGAAGAGAACAGGAGAGGCAGCCTCAATTGACACAGGACTGGGGAGGGGGAAACCACCTTTCTGGCTTCCTACCCCAAACCATATCTCTAAAGGTTCGGATCCCTGCCCCTATTCTGGCTTCATGACCTCTTTCTCATCAATAGGTGGCCCTGCCCAGCTCTCTCACCCACATCTGGCTACACCAGCAGGGCCACAACACCTGCAGGGGGAGGAGGGTTCCTTGTTCTCCGTGGTGTGTATGGGGAGCTGAAGAAGGTTCTGGGGGATTCCTCTGCAAAGTGGCCAAAATGTGGGGCAAGGTGGAGAGAGACAGAGAGAAGAATCAGAGTCACAGAGAAAAAAAGAGGTGTGGAAGAGAAAGAGAGGGGAAAAAATACAAAACCACAGAGGTATAAATAGATTTATAGAGAATCTCAGACACACATAAAGGGGCAGAAAGACCCTTTTGCAGGTGAGGAGTATGTCTATGATCTTGATTATGGTGACGGTTTGATGAGTATGTGTCAGATTTTAAAATGCACAGTCTATTGTACCTAAGTCAAAAACATTTTAAAAAGTGTAAGTGAGGCTCGGCGCCTGTGGCTCAAGTGGCTAAGACGCCAGCCACGTACAACTGAGTTGGCGGGTTCAAGTCCAGCCTGGGCCTGCCAAACAATGGCAGCTGCAACCAAAAAATGGCCGGGCGTTGTGGCGGGCGCCTGTAGTCCCAGCTACTTGGGAGGCGGAGGCAGGAGACTCGCTTGAGCCCAGGAATTGGAGGATGCTGTGAGCTGTGACGCCACAGCACTCTATCCAGGGTGACAGCTTGAGGCTCTGTCTCAAAAAAGAAAAAAAAAGTGTAAGTGAAATAAAGAAAAATAAAAGGCTTGAGAATCTTAAGATATATCTGACAAATATATCCTTCGGAGGCATTAAAAAAGAATCACAGAGACACAGAGAGACAGGGAGGAAGAAGGAGACACACTTAGGGCCCAAAAAGAGAGAAACAAGGCCCCTAAGACGGAGCGAAACACTGTGTGAGGAAGTGGGTGCGGATACGAGAGATGCTTGGAAAGATTGGGGGTGGGAGGCACCAGAGAGGTGGGAGGATAGAAGACTGAAAAAACTTGAAAAAACAAAGATGGAAAGACCGAGTAAAAAGGGGTACAAAGAGCAGTGGAAAGAATGAAAGGCACAGAGAAGAAAGAAAGAAATCCTCACGCCCAGAAGAGAGACCCAGGGCTGGTGAGAAACCGGATCCCCCACAATACTGGGGGAGGCAGGAGGGGAGCTGGTCTGACTTCCAAGACCCCTCCCCATCCTCTTCTCTGCAGAGGAGGCAGAGAGTGGCATTCGGGACTGGGTGTGGGGGGTGCTCTAGGGCGGAGGTGAGGGGAGCCTAAGGCCGGACAGGGCGCCTCACTACCCGGGAATGCGCCCCAGGGACCAGTGGGTGGTTATAACCCAGGCCTGGTGCCCAGAGCCGAGGAGGCAGCTGCGGCAGGCAGGAGCAGGCCTGAGAAGTCTGCGGCTGAGCTGAGAGCAGGTCCCCTAACCCCTGGCTGGGGAAGAGGCAGGTGAGGCCGGAGAGGGAGGCTTGGTGACGACAGGGAAGGAGAGGTGACTGAGGTCTGGCACTCCATCTCTCTCCCACCCTGGACTGCTAAGAGTCTTCTCCCCCCAGTTCCAAAGTACCTGAGTGCCCAACCCATGGTGGGGCAGCATCCTTGTGGTTCCTCTCTGCCCCTGGAAATGAGGTAGGGGTGGAAGAAGTGGGTAAGAGTTCCCAGAATCGCCTAGGTCTCAGCACTCTGTGACACCCTCAACTAGGTGCTGAGGCCATGGCTACAGCAAGACCTCCCTGGATGTGGATGCTGGGTGCCCTGCTCATAGCCCTGCTTCTGGGGGTCACAGGTAACCAGAACCACTGTGGGATGACTGTGAGTGACTGTCCCTGTGGCCCTTGAGTGCCTGTCCCCTGGAGGATTGTGTGAGTGAGAGTGTGGGCCCAGGGCAGGATGGAGATGAGACCTGTCCATATTTGTGGTTACGCCATATTGCCACCATGTGTGTTGTGGGGAGGGAGTACCTTTTCTCATAACAGCTGACTGTGTGGCAGATGGAATTGACCATTTGAGGCTGGGGCTGTATGTGTAATTGTGTGGTGAGGGTGGTGGTATGCATTTAAGGTTGTGGGTGGCCATAAAACCATGTGGGTGAATGTATGTGGCACCAGGAATGCTTACTCTATGTTTAGACACATGTGGCCACTTGACTTTTGGTATAGCTGCAGGTAACTGGGGTTCCTGCCCCTATGTCACAGGATTGTGGAGGACAAAAGTTGTATCACCATGAAACTGCGTGACTGTGCTTGCAGCTAGCTGTTTGTGATTGTGTAATGTGGCTGGTTGCAACATTATGGGCACTTGTATGTGTGACCATGTGACTGTGGCCCTATGGAAGGCCAACTGTATGACTGTATGTGTTTGTGTGAGGCTGTGTAGATGCTACTGTACAGGTGACAGTGCAGCTGTGTGTCCGGAGTCCCCAGCCCTGTCTGGAGGGATTGAGTGCGCAGGAGTGGCTGTCTCAAGGAGATGATGGCTGTGTCAAGTTGGATGCTAGGTGACTTGCACTGTGCCATGCAGGGGATGGGTGTGCAAACGTCCACTGAGTGTCACCTTGTCACCATGGCATCGGGCCTGTGTGCAGGACAGCAGGTGGTATTCTACATGTATGCACGCTGGGCATCTGTGCATGTCATTGAGACCGTGTAGATGGCTGTGTGAGACCCTGCAAGGCTTCCCCAAAACATTTGTACCTGTATGACACGGAAAACCACACCGTTAGCTGGAGACGACGTGTGTCTGTCTGCGGAACTGTGCGTGCGCTCGGCAGCGATGGTAGCTGCGCACTGGTCCCTTGGAACTTGTTTGTGAATGAAGGGGGTGCCAAGGCCACAATGACATGGAACGTGGGGGACTGATGACGGAATGGGGTATCCGCGTCTGTTTGCAGGTCTGTGTGTGTGTTGGCGGTATTGGCAGGAGGATTTAGGAGGTGCATTTGCGTCCGAGAATACAGCAAACCAGCCCTGCCCTCCCCCTCCACGCAGCTTCTTAAGTTGGGACCTTTTTCTGGTCCTGCCTCGCATCCTTAACTTGGCCCCTTGAGTTCTGACTCCACCCTTTCCTCAACCACGCCCCCAGGCCGGACTTCAGTCCGCTCTTACACCGCCTCCCCACCCCCAACCCTGTCTCCGTGCCCTGCCCTCTAGGGACAGGCTCCACCCGCTGTGCTGCGGACAACAGCTAGAAACCAGCCCCCTTTCCAAAGTCAGGGCCCTTTATAGGATAGACTGACCCACGTGACCCTGGCCTTGGCCTGCCCAAGTCGATTCCAAAACCGCTCTCCCACTTCGGGTTCTGAGGTCTCCACCCCTGATCTTTATTCACTGAGGACTGAGCCCACTTCTTGCGACAAAGTTCCTTCTCTAAAGTTCTGATGTCCATAGAATTCCCAGGTTTCACCCACACAGCCCTGGCTTTGCCCCTGAGATTGTCCGCGAATTCTGTACCCAATTTTATCCTCTTCTGGTTCCACTCACTTAGTTCTAGGCAATCCCCAGAATCCTTGAGGTCCAGTCAGAGTCCAGTAACCCACCTAAGGGACTGGGCTCTGTCCTTGAGTCTAAGCCTCTTCCCCACTTGGCGGTTCCACTCTTCCTCTCCAGGCTTCGCCTGTGGTCTTTGTCCCGCCCCTACGGTCCTGGCCGGGTCCTGGTCCCGAGCTCCTTGAAGAGGTCTGACATCCTGTTGCAGGTCCCACCTGAGTCTAAGCCCCACCCCTCAAGTTCAGGCTCCTCCCCTGAGCCTCGCCCGCCCACTTTCTGCCCCCAGAACCTGTTCTTGCGAATGATGTTTCCTGTGAAAATCCCTCTGCTGCTGGACCCTCTGAGAGGAACCGCGACCTTGGAGCTGGTCCCAGGGAGGACACCCGGGCGAACAGCAGCAACCGTATCATAAACGGGTCCGACTGCGACAAGCATTCCCAGCCGTGGCAGGCCGCGCTGCTGCTGAGGCCCAACCAGCTCTACTGCGGGGCGGTGCTGGTGGATCCGCAGTGGCTGCTCACGGCCGCCCACTGCAGGAAGAAGTGAGTGATCAGAAACCGAGGGGTGGGCTGGGCTCTGGAGGCGAGGGTCTAGGGGCGCCCGGGGGCGATGGGCTGGGGATGAAGAAGCAGGGACGGTGGAGTCGGGGGAGTTGGAAAGGAGAATGGGGTAGGGTGAGGTTGCACTGGAGAGAGGGTTGCACTGGAGGACGCGAGTTAGGGATGGCTTGGATTTGAGGTTAGAAACATCCGTACACTGAAGAATTAGGAATGGAATGGGATTAGGTTTTTAATTTTAGAATTGGAGTGAGATGGGAATGAAGATGGGATTGGGACAGCACCAGGGCTAGGATTGGGATTGGAAATAGATGTGGCATTGGAGATAGGATTGGGGTCAGAGTTAAGAATGAAGTTGGAGTGTGGCTCCTGTGGATCAAAGGAGTGGGGCACCGGCCCCATATGCCGGAGGTGGAGGTTCAAACACAGCCCCGGCCAAAAACTGCAAAATAAATAAATAAAAGTAACTTTAAAAAATGTCAATTAAAAAAAGAATGAAGTTGGAGGTAGCTGATTTAGATTTGGGGGTAGAAATGCAAACACAGATCCTTCCTGAGTGGGTAAAGGGTTAAACTGGGGTTAAATTTGGGTTTGGGGTTGAGCATACACATGTTATTGGTTTGGGATGGAGATGGAACTAGGGTTAGCTCTAGAAACGAAGGTGGGTGAGGACTGGAATGGGGTGGATATAAAGGTGGCGCTGGGGTTGGGAATAGCTGTAGAATTGAAAATGGAATTAGAGTTTGGGGTGGGGTGCATACATCGATGCATGCCTTGGGAAAGGATTAGGCTTGGGGTTACAGTTGGGGCTAGGATGAGCATAGGTTTGGAGCTGTGACTGGGGTGGGGTAGATGTGGGCTTCGAGACCAAGCTGGCATTGGGGCTGAGGTCAAGAGTGGAGGTGGATTGGGGTTGGGTTGAAAGTGGAGTAGGGGCTCGGCGCCTGTGACTCGACGGGCTAAGGCACCAGCCACGTACACCTGAGCTGGCGGGTTCGAATCCAGCCTGGGCCCACCAAATAACAATGACGGCTGCAATCAAAAAATGGCCGGGCGTTGTGGCGGGCGCCTGTAGTCCCAGCTACTTGGGAGGCAGAGGCAGGAGACTCGCTTGAGCCCAGGAATTGGAGGTTGCTGTGAGCTGTGATGCCATGGCACTCTACCCAGGGGGACAGCTTGAGGCTCTGTCTCAAAAAAAAACAAAAAAGAAAGTGGAGTAGGGATTGTCATCTGATATGGGGATAGGTAGGAATCAGGGTTGGTGCTGATCCGCATGTTCCTCAGAGGTTTCAGAGTCCGTCTTGGCCATCCAACCCTGTCACCCATTTATGAATCTGGACAGCAGTTGTTCCGGGGGGTCAAATCCATTCCCCATCCTGGCTACTCCTACCCGGCCCACTCCAGTGACCTCATGCTCATCAAACTGAACAAAAGAATCCGTGTCACTCAGGATGTCAAGCCCATCAACATCTCCTCCCATTGTGTACCTGCTGGGACCACTTGCTTGGTGTCTGGCTGGGGGACCACCAGCAGCCCCTCAGGTGAGTGTCCAGGTGACACCCACCCATCTCTGCCTCTCCCTCATTTCTCCACCTCTTATTGTGTTCCTGTTTGACAGTGACCTTTCCCAAGGTCCTCCAGTGTTTGAATATCACTGTGCTAAGTCGGGACAAGTGTGAGAAGGCCTACCCGGGACGTATAGATCAAACCATGTTCTGTGCCGGGGATGAGAAGGGTCGAGACTCCTGCCAGGTGAGCACCAACTCGGTTTTCTCGAATTCTGCTAAGTGTTAGCGATGACTAAAGCAGTTAAGACTCTCGTTCTCACAGGGCTCATATTTGAAAACAGTGATATCCGATGAAAATAAGATGTGAGCTGTATATGTTATTTTATTTTATTTTATTTATTTATTTTTTATTAAATCATGGTTGTGTACATAAATACAATCATGGGGTTCAATGTGCTGGTTTTATATACAATTTGAAGTATTTTCATCAAACTGGTTGACACAGCTTTCATGGCATTTTCTTCGTTATTGTGTGCAGACATTTATATTCTACATTTAGTAAGTTTCACCTGTATGCTTCCAAGATGCACTATTTTATTTTATTTTAAGACAGAGTCTCATTCTGTCGCCCTGGGTAGAGTACTGTTGCATCATCCTCAAACTCTTGGGTTCCTTTTGCCTCAGCCTCCTGAGTAACTAGGACTACAGGCACCTGCCACAATGCCTGGCTAATTTTTCTATTATTTTAGTAGAAATGGGGTCTCATCCTTGCTCAGGCTGGTCTCACCTATGTCATTTTAAAAAAGTAAAAGAGAGCCTGGGCACAGTGGCTCACACCTGTAATACCAGCACTCTGGGAGGCCAAGGCAGGAGGATCCCTTGAGCTGGGGAGTTTTAGACCAGCCTAAGCAAGAGCGAGACCCTGTCCCCATTAAAAATAGAAAAATTACCAGGTAGTCAGCACCTGCAAGTCCCAGCTACTCAGGAGGCTGAGACAGGAGGATCACTTGAGTCCAAGAGTTTGAGATTGCTATGCGCTAGGCTGATACCACAGCACTCTAGCCTGGGTGCTACAGCAAGATTCTGTCTAAAGAAAAAAAAGAAAGAAAAAGAAAAAGAGAAAAAGGTGATATTAACTTTAATAATACATTTTACTTAACCCTATATACCCCCACATAATCATTTCAAAATGCAATGAATATAAAACTATCATGAATGAGATCATTTACATTCTTTTCTATTTTCCATGTTAAGTCTTTGAAAGCCAGTATGTATTTTACACTGACAGCACATCTCAATTTGGACAAGCCATGTTTCACAGTGGTTTCTGTATTAGACAGCATGGGTCTAGAGAGAGAGATCAAGGTTGTTCTGCACTGTTGGGCAGGTTGGGCACTGCATAAAGACACTGCATCTAAGGGGCACTCTTCAAGTAGATGTGATCGTCTTGTCCATTCATCTGGCCAATTTTCAGGAATGTGGTGGTTAGTGTCTTGTTCCAACAAAATCTGTAGTATGACAACTTCCAACAAATGCTAGTAAAATGTCTTGAGAAAGGCAAAAAGAAACCTATGCTAGGTATTTTTAAAAAGAGAATATTTAACATAGCAGATAAGTTGTTAGAAGAGCGAGAGGAATAAAAAGGTTTTTAAAAAGACCAAAAAAGTCTACGGTCAAGAAGCTGCATAAATAGAGTAATTTCAGAGAGTGGTAAGAATTAACCAAAAGAAAAAAAAACATGATTTTATGATAGCAAATAATTGGGGGCAATATTCAAAACAGTAAGAGAGTCTCCTCAGAGGGGTGGAGTCTCTTTGTGCATAGACTGAATGACGAAAAAGAGAAAGACTCCTGGACTTTAAGGGAAAAGAAAAAGCATGTCCAAAGACCCTGAGGCAGGGAAGGGTCTCACTGATTCAAAGGGCGGAAGGAAACCAGTGTATTTGGGGAATGGATGTAGGGGAAAATAGACGGAATTGAGCCTGGAGAAGTCGGAGGAGGCCAAGTTTTCAAGAAACATTTCCTGATTGCCAGCATGAAGCTTGTCTATGTCCTCATGGAAACGATGTCTTTCAAGGAAGACAGAAATTAAACTGTTATAGCAACAGAAGACAGTCCTACAGAAGACTTTCCCCTGTAGTCAAGCTCCAAAGAGTTCTAGAGGGATGTTAACCAACTCTCCAATAGCACCATGTACTTTTTATCTAGAGTTTTGGTGTTCAGTAAACTGTGATCTTAGGTAGCACTTGGGCCTCATGCTTATGGCTGTGAAAAGCTCCCTCCAAATTCCTCAAACCTGACAATTGCAACAACTTCCCAGGTCTCCCAATATCATCTGGGTCCCTCCTTCACAATATAAGCACCTGGATGTAGGGGTGGGGACTGGAGAGAATTTTTATCAGAAGATGAAAGCACATCTAATTTAAATTGTAGCATTTTAAACCATTTAGACTTTCTGAAGCCAAGGTTAGTATCTATCTTGTTTTCCCAGATTTTAGGTGCTTTTATACACCACCATGTGGTCTGGGCATGACCATTCAAAGCTGCAAGCCAGAAATAACAGCAATTCTAACAACACTAGCGTTAATAGTATAATAATAATTGTAGTTAACTAATCACTGGACACTGTTTTAAGTAGTTAACAGGCATCAACTCATTAACTCATTTAAGCATTATTATTAGCCTTATTTTACAAAGACCCAAGGCTCAGAACAGTTAACCAACAGTTGCTCAAAAAAAAAAAAAAAAAAAAAAAAAAAACTCTGCAGTAATATTAAACAATAAAATAATGAGAAAAGTTCAATCCCAAGAAAACTGAGATTTAAAGGTCCAGGAAACTAAGCTCATTTGCCTCAAAACAATATTTGCCAATGAGGCAACTCTTAGGCTTCCTTATAATTGATACCAGGATGCTGTGTGATTACTCATAATTTGCATAAATATAAAGAAATGACAGTAAAGAGCGGCGAGTTTTATTATAGGGAGGTGATCATCTGGGAGCTTTAGGGAATTAAGGGTAGGAAATAGATTAGTCCAAGGGCGCAGTTCTCAACTGGGGGTGCTTCTGCTCCCTAGGGGACATTCGGTAATGCCTGGAGACAAAAATGCATGTCACAACTGGGTGGAGCAGGGGTGTTACTGGCATCCCGTGAGTAGAGGCCAGGGGTGCTGCTCGGCACCCCTACAGAGCATGGGATGGCACCCAGGTGGAGAAGCCCTTGTCCAGGAGCCCAGGACTGTATTTCTGCAGAGAGAGGATTAAGTTCAGGATGGATTGGTGAAGGAAGGAAGGAAGGAAGGAAGGAAGGAGAGCCCAGTAGGAGAAATAAGGCGCACAAAGTCTAGAGGGGAGAGTGAGAGAAACTGAGAGAGGCAGAGAGACACACGGTGAGGGAAATGGGCTAGGACAGGGAGTAGAGGAAATGATGGGGCCACTGAGAGGAAGGGTCACAGTCCCTTTCCACCTCACCACATCTCTGCTTCCCTTGCGCCTCCTTTTCTCCTCTGCAGGGTGATTCCGGGGGGCCCGTGATCTGCAATGGTTCCCTGCAGGGACTCGTGTCCTGGGGAGATTTCCCCTGTGCCCAGCCCAACAGACCAGGTGTCTACACCAACCTTTGCCAGTTCAACAAGTGGATCCATGACACCATCCAGGCCAACACATGAGTCAACCCAAGACCCAGCATGCTGGCATCCCTCTCCCCCACTTGCAGGGGCCCCAGCAATCCCTCCAGACCCCTGTTCCTTCTCCAGTTTGTGGAGGATATTAACCCCTCCCGCCCCTAGCCCCATGTCCCCTTCCCAGCAGGGGACTTACCCTGCCTCTCCAGTCAGATCCTGGGGACAATTCCCCAGAATGACAAGGGTAGAAGTCTCAGTCTCCCCAGAGCTTCTGTTCTCAAGTCCAGAGTCCATCTCTCTCTGCAGCTATGACTCAGATTAGGCCCGAGAAATAAACCATCTGAAGAGAAGTAGACTCTGTGTGTGTCTCCTGTACCTGGAGCTCTGAGCAAGTTGCTTCTCCCGTCAGGGTTGCTGGGTTTATTCTGTTAGGTCCTTTGGGTTGTAAGAAACAGAGACTCACTCAAGCTACTTCTCATCTTTTTCACAAATGTTGATCTAATGTCTATTTGGTGCCAGGAGTGATTCTAGGAGCTGGGGATACGCATCCAACAACCCAGACAAAAACATCCCTGCCTCTTGATGTTCATGTTCCAATAGTGGAAAACAGACAATAAAGAGGTAAATGTATATGAACTATAATAATTATGCAAATAATATGAATAAAACAAGAACAGAGAATGAATAAAGAAAAGGAGGATTGGTAATCTCTTTTCTTTTTTATTTTTCTATTTTTTTTTTCCTAGCAAATGCCATGACCTCAGCGCAACTCACTGCAACCTCCAACTCCTGTGCTCAAGTGATCCTCCTGCCTCAGGCTCTTGAGTAGCTGGGAATACAGGCACCCACCATGATGCCCAGCTACTTTTTCTATTTTTAGTGGAAACAGGGTCTCACTCTTTCTCAGGCTGGTCTTGAACTCCTGAGCTCTAGCATTCCACTGGCCTCATCCTCCCAGAGTGCTAGGATTACAGGCGTGAGACACCACGCCGGCAGTGAGATTTCTAAATGATGTCATTAGCAACCCATCTCTCTTCTCTACTGTCCTCTGCATTCATTCAACCACTTATTCAACTGTGAGCACCTTTGAGAGCCACAAAATATTATAGACACTTGGGACAGAGTAATTAACAAAACAGATAAGACAAAAAACCCTGTCTCCCTTCAGCTTATATTTTAGCAAGGTGAGGAAAACATGTCAGCTTTCTCCCTTAGGCTTGTCACTCATGGTTGTAAAATGGCTATAAAATGGCTCCAGGCTTTACATCCTCACCATGAAAAAAGAGAGAGTCTACTGCCAATGCTCCCTTTATTAGGAATGAAAATCATTTCCAGAATCCTTGTCTTTCCCCACCAGGACTCATTCTTGCATCTCAATGACCACTCATTGGAGAGGGTCCCAAAGCCCCATGATCTTGCTTCATGAGAAGCAGGGAAAATGAGTTTTCTTTCTCTTTTTTTTTTTTTTTTGAAAATGAGTTTTCATTGGACTTTCCTTCAGTGTCCACTGACAAGGAAGAGGGGGTAAGTGGCTGTTGGTTAAACAGTCAATAATATGAGAGAAGAAAACTTTAATAAAAACAACATAATGATAATTGTCGTCATTCACATCTTTCCCCTGTGCCCAGCCATTTACAAGCCCTTGCAACAATTTTAGGGGGCATCACACAAAGGTTGGGACGCCAGGGTGGGTAATATGGTGCAAAAATAGGGGGAAATACTACTGGCATGATTCCAGGTGGCAGATATAACTCAAATGAGGAATATTTGTTTAAAATCTAGATAAGAACAAAATCCTAGTTAAGGAGCAATCTTAAGCACATTTTCCAAAATGATGCTCCTAGTTATGCTGCTTTTGGCACCAAGTAAGAGAAGATCAACGCTAAAGTTTTAGTAAAGTTTAGCCAGTAAACTAACTTCACATGCCAAGAAATCCAGGTCAGAGTAGCGTCAGGCACAGGCCATCAGGGCTTCTGTTCCCTTTCTCTCTTCTCTTGGTTCTCATTTGGAGTCTTCATCTCAAGATCAGTGACTGGAGCAGATCTGTCTTTAAAAAGAAATGATACACTGGGCACGGTGGCTCACGCCTATAATCCTAGCACTCTGGGTGCCCGAGGCGGGTGGATTGCTTGAGCTCACAAGTTCTAGACCAGCCTGAGCAAGAGCTAGACCGTCTCTAAAAATAGCCTGGCATTGTGGTGGGTGCCTGCAGTTCCAGCTACTTGGGAGGCTGAGCTGAGCCCAGGAGTTTGAGGTTACTGTGAACTACGACGCCATGGCCCTTTACCCAGGGTGACAAAGTGTGACGCTATCTCAAAGAAAATAAATACAAATAAAAATAGAAAAAAATATTTAAAAAAAATTTTAAACGATATTTTCCAGAAAAGCCTCCAGCAGAATCTCATTTGTTCTTACTGGCCAGAATTGGGTCACATATCCTTTTCTTTTTCTTTCTTTTTTTTTTTTTTTTTCTTGAGACAGAGCTTCAAGCTGTCACCCTGGATAGCTCACAGTAACCTCCAATTCCTGGGCTCAAGCGAGTCTCCTGCCTCCACCTCCCAAGTAGCTGGGACTACAGGCACCCGCCACAACGCCCCGCCATTTTTTGGTTGCAGCCGTCATTGTTGTTTGGCGGGCCCAGGCTGGATTTGAACCCGCCAGCTCAGGTGTACGTGGCTGGCGCCTTAGCCCGTTGAGCTACAAGCGCTGAGCCAACACATCTCCTTTTCTAAACCAATCACAAATGAGGGTGGAGTTAACCTTGTTGATTTGAACCAATGAGGATTATTCTTCCGAGATTGAGCCCAGAACTGCCTCTACAACATGAAGGGCTGCTCCGTGATTAAAACCAGGATTCTCTCATCAAAGGAGAGAAAGAGGACAACCAGTGGTGCCTGCCATTAGTGCACTTTCATATTTTAAACTAACTTTTTATTGAAGGATGATAAGCATACAGAAGTGTGCACATAAGTATCACAAACTCTAAAGATTTTTCTCAAAACAGAACACACCCGTGTAACCAGCACTCAGATAGACCTGGTAGGCTCCCCCTTGCAGCCACTACCTACTGCAAACTACGTTCACAACTTCTATCACCATAAATTAGTTTTGCCTGTTTATGAACTACATATAAATAAGTACAAATTTATTTACATACATTTATAGAAATATAATAAATGTATATAAACAAAATCATGATTTTGGCTTCTTTTGCTCAATATTACAGATTATGTGTAATATTGTGGTTATGTGGTTCATGCAGATTTTTGTTTGTGGTTGTAAACAGTTCTCATTGCTGCACAGTATACCACTGTGTAAATAGTGTGCTCCAATTTATCCATTTTTACTATGAGTAGACATTTGGGTAGTTTCTAGTTTCTTTAACAGTGAGTTGTAAAGGTAATGGGCTGGCGTAATATTTGCTAAAACTGTAGTGAAGAGTCTAGGAGAAGTAGCATATTTGTTTCTCTACCTACTAAAGGTGCAAGTGCAATCCTGATGTGATTCTTGCTAATGGCAGAGCCTGGATGCATTCCTGGTCAGGTCCAGGCTTGAGGGTGGACAGGAGCTCAGAAGGGAGATGTATGACCCAAGAGGCAGAGGTTGGTGTTTTGCTAACTTGCCTGATTTGACACAGGCCGAGCTGGGTGCAGCTGCGATGCACTCTTCATTCTCCCTCCTGAATTACCAGTGAGGCCCACCTGTTGCCCGTGTTGGCTTGTGACCTGGATGTGTGTGATCCAGTTCCAAGCAGTAAGCTGAAACCCACTGGCCGGGTGTTCCTGGGAAATTTTTGTTTTGCTGAGGAAACAGAGAGAGGAATGAATGTGGGTGCCTGGAAGTGGACAGACCGTATGCACCATGAGAATAAAAGCTTCCGGATAAAGATGGGATTAAGAAGCAAAACACAGCTCACACTCTTGATGACTTTCTGAAGTGCTCTGGGTGTGCACTTTCGACATCTGGGCTTGGAATAGGGAGAATAAAATCTTGGGTGTCTGGACTAGTTGATTTTCTATATATTGATACAGAGGGGATGGGTGTGAGAAAGGAAGTTTCTAGAGATTGAAAGCAGGGTGGCGCCTGTGGCTCAAGGAGTAGGGTGCTAGCCCCACATACCAGAGGTGGTGGGTTCAAACCCAGCCGGGGTCAAAATTGAAAAAAAAAAGATAGAGACTGAAAGCTGAGCCCAGACATTGCACACGTTTTCCTGGGCAATCTTGACTTTCTTTTCCTGGATGAAGATGTGTCTTTTCCAACATGGAGCTACCTCCAGAACCAGGAGGTGACAGATACCTGTAAATAGCTTCTTTCAAGGGCGGGGAGAGTTGATGCATTTCCTGCATGCTGATGCAAGCAGTGAGAAAAATAGGGCCGCGGTGGTGCAAGAAATAAACTCCTTGCCCTACTAGATATTAAGACATACTACAAAACAAAATTAATGTCATTTTTAAAAGATTGGGACTCGTGCAAGACAGACCAGTGAAGCAGTGAGGCAGAAGAGAGATTCCAGAAAGAGATCCAAGGGGGAAAGACATAGAATCACACAATATATAGGGAGTTAATATAGGATAAAAATCGCAACCCAAATTAATGGAAGGATGGTGTTTTTCTTAGTAAATGGCATTGTGTGAGCTGGTTCACTGCGCAGAGAAAAATAAACCCAGGTTTCTACCTAGCACCACACACAGAGGGGGCTCCAGCTATGTCAAATATGACTTAGAAAATTAGTAGAAGAAAATCCAGGCAAATGGCTTCGCATCTCTGTAATAGGGAATGGCTTCTTAAAACTCGAGGCACAAAAAGTGTGAAAAAAAATTGTTCAGCTTGATTGCATCAGTTTGAGGGTTTTGGTTTAAAGAAATGTAAAATAGACCACTAATAGGCATTTATCAAAATGGGAGTAGTTCTTTGCAATATACAAAATGGATAATGAACTAGTAACTATAATATAATATAAGAAGCACCTGTGTGTGAATTAGTTAAAAAAAAAAAAAAAAAAGACAACCTAATGGGAAAATGGATAAAGGATATAAACAGCCAATTTACAGAAGCAAAACTCCAAAAGCAAACCCGTGGATAAGGAGATATTCAAACTCATGAGTTATTGAAAGGACAAGGAGATATCACTTTACACCAATTAGGCTGGGGAAAATGAGATGGATGTATAGTGTCAAGGGCCATCAGGGATGTGGGGACATTAGAACGCTCAAGTGAGACTAGGATGAGTGTGGTGCTCCAATTATGAAGACGGGTCTGGCACTATTTCATCAAATTAAGCAAACACACACCCTGTGACTCAGCAATTTCTCTCCTGGCTCTACATCCCAAAGAAATGCTTACACACCCACAAGGGGACACGTACAGCCTTGTTCCTTGCAGTGTTCTACATGGTGGCTGGAAGCTGGAGTCCAACCCCAGGGGAATTGTATAAATGTGGCAGCCACCTGCCATGCTGTCCCTACATGGTGGTTAGATGCAAAGGACTGATACATGAACACACAGCTGTACAAATGGGCCTTAAAAACACAGTGCTATGTGAAAAGTGAGTCATGACAGAATACGAAGTCCCATCCAGTACTGATACAGAAATTCAAATTACACACGCAAGACCCACACTGCCCATACTGTAAGACTGAAGGATGGAAGGCAGGAAAGGAATGAAAATAAAAGATTTCCGTACAAACCAGTAATGATAATGATGTATGTAATACTCAACTTCTTCATCTAAGGTCTAAAGGGAATAAAAAGTAAGCTTGTCAAATTGTCAAGCCACACCTTACCTGGATGTTTCCCTGGGGCTGAGCCCTCCTGTACGGCTAGAGAAACCATGTTTGGGGGGATGTGTGTGAGTGATGCTATTTTATATCTCTGACTTGTTAAATCAGACACTTTATCTAACCTGACTGAGGCTGATTCTTTCTTGAATGTGTGTAGCTTTGAATGTACAGAATTGGTTCAGGATCTCAGAGAGGCTTCTGGTAAGGGTGCAAAGTGTCAGCGGGTGTGGCTCAGAAAGTCGTTGCATCCTCCTCACGGTGCTCTGGCTCTCAGGATGGTTGATCCTGGTGAGAAACTGAGGTCAGGGAGTGGCTCTAATTTTACTAGTGGGAGGGTCCTCCCAGTGCATTCCACACAGCAGATAAGCATCTAATTGCTGGCTACAGAGAGGCTGGCTGTGGGTTACCTTTTATTACTAATAACAATGATGAGGAAGATGACAACAGCCACCATTCATTGAGTGCCAGACACCTACTGCATTCATTGCGTGCCTCTTCTCTCCTGGTCCTGACCATGGCTTCAGGAGGGAGGTCCTCAAAAGTGGGGAGGCTGAAGGGCAGGGAGGTCGGGTGAATTTGGCTCAATTTCTGCAGGTGGTACTTGACAGCACTGGGATTTGAGTCAAGGGAGTAGGAGTTCTGAGCCTACGCCAAAAACCACAACACTAGCTGGAGCCAACAAAAGCAAACATAAAGACTGGAGGCTGTAACCAGAGGGAAGCAGGATGGTGGGGATGGGGAGAGAGAAATAGACTCTGAGGGCTTTACAGAAGGCGAGACCGGAAGAGACTTAAAGACAGACTCAGAGAGATTTGAAGAGACTCATTGAAAAAGAGAGACAGATTTGGAGGAGGGAAAGGCAGACTGGGCAAGAGAGAGACTTACTGGTATAAATTTAAGGCAGACAGATTAAGAGAGTTCTAATCAGAGCAACTCAGAGATAGATTCAGATTTTTTTTTTTTAAGAAGTGAGCTTTTGCTATGTTGCCAGGCTGGACTCCAACTCTTTTTTTTTTTTGAGACAGAGCCTCAAGCTGTCACTCTGGGTAGAGTGCTGTGGCATCACAGCTCACAGTAACCTCCAATTCCTGGGCTCAAGCAAGTCTCCTGCCTCTGCCTCCCAAGTAGCTGGGACTACAGGCGCCCGCCCCAACGCCCGGCCCTTTTTTGGTTACAGCCGTCATTGTTTGGCGGGCCCAGGCTGGATTCGAACCCGTCAGCTCAGGTGTACGTGGCTGGCGCCTTAGCCGGTTGAGCCACAGGCAACGAGCCTGGACTCCAGCTCTTGCTCTTAAGGGATCCTCCTGCCTCTGCAGTTTCCAGAGTAGCCAGAACTATAGACGCCAACTGCAGCTCCAGGCTAGAATCAGATTTAAAGAGACTCGGGGAGGGACAGGGAGCAGGAGAGGGAGAAACAGAGACTCAGAAGGAGAGAAAGAGCTAGGTTTGGAGAGCTTGAGAGAGAGAGAGAAAAACATAGACCACAGAGAAAGTGATTGAGGAAGGACACAGGGAGCCTGAAGGAGAGGAAGGATTGAGGAATGAAGGAAAGGAGGGACTGTCCCAGCATTAAAGGACAGAATGCACATAGAGGCGGAGGCAAAAGCACAGAGGCTGGCACGAACTCAACGTGTAAAAGTAGCTGCTTCTGTGATAATAATGGACATCCTTGTTACTGTCCTGCACAGGTGAGGACAGAGCTGATGCCACGTAAGCCCTTGGTACTCAACGCTGAATCAGCAGCATGCCCTGGGAACGTGTTAGAAATGCAAATTCTAGATCTCACTCCAGATCGACTGAACCAGAAGCTACATTTTCACAAGATGCCGTGGTGGCTCATGGGCACGCTCAAGTTTGGGACGTCTCTCCCCTAAGCACCCGGGGAAGAAATTTGAAACCCACGTTAGTGGAATCCACCTTTCGCGCGCGCCACCTACAGGCCTTTAAAGGTACTGACCTGGGACAGCCGTGGGTGGGACAGGAAATTTGGGAGTCCTGGGACTCTGGGAGTCGGTTCCCGGCTGTATAACTTTGGACAAGTGACTTGACCTCTCTGAGCCGTGTACAGATCAGACTCCTTCGTCTGTAACGCTAAGATGACAATTCCGCCCTCCGTGCTTGTCCCAGAGTTAGTGCTGAAAAATGATGTTCTACCACGTTCAGGACACACCACTGTGCCTGAGGTGAAATCTGGACACGATTTAGAGGTCGGGCTGCTGAATCCCTGGTGTTATGGGTTGAAATGGATCCCCCCGAAAAGATATGTTGAGGTTCTAATCCCCAGGAGCTCAAAATGTGATCTTACTTTGAAATATAGTCATTGCAGATATAGGTAAAATGAAGTTACGCTAGAGTAGGATGGGCCCTTAATCCAGGATGCCTGGTGTTGTTAGAAGGAGAAGGAAGACGAGCTGAAGACAGACACAAAGGGATAAGATGGCGCGAACACGAGGCAAGGGTTGGAGCATTGCAGCAAGCCAACGACGTCCCATAATTGGTGGTCACCACCAGCCGCTGGGAGGAGGCAAGGGAAGAGTCCACCAGAGTCTCAGAGAGAACAGGACCCTGCTGACATTTTGATTCCAAAATTTTAGCTTACAGAATTTTAAGAGAATACATTTCTGTTGTTTTAAGTGACACAGTCTGTGATACTCTGTTACACACGGGAAACTCCATCTTCCATGAAAGTTATGCAATGGATTGGAGTTTTTCTTTTTTGAGACGGGGTCTCAGTCTGTTGCCCTAGGCTAGAGTGCAAGGGCATCATCATAGCTCACTGCAACCTCAAACTCCTGGGCTTGGGTGATCCTCTTTCCTCAGCCTCCTGAGTAGCAGGGAGTACAGGCACTCTCCACCATGCCCGACTAGTTTTTCTGTTTTTAGTAAAGACACGGTCCTGCTCTTGCTTAGGCTGGTCTCAAACTCCTGAGCTCGAGGGATCCTCCTGCCTCAGCCTCCCAGAGTGTTAGGATTTCAGGCATGAGCCACTGTGCCGGGCCTGGATTGGAATATTTCAGGACCCCTTAAACACAGGTCTACTTTGTACTAGAAGACATACAAAAGGCATTAAGCACATGAAGAGATGTTCAACTCCTTTAGTCATGAAAAAGCAAATTCAGGCTCAACGCTTGTAGCACAGTGGTTATGGTGCCAGCCACATACACTGAGGGTGGCAGGTTCGAACCAGCCCAGGCCAACTAAACAACTGCAACCAAAATATAGCCAGGCATTGTGGCAGGCACCTGTAGTCCCAGTTACTTGGGAGGCTAAGGCAAGAGAATCGCTTAAGCCCAAGAGTTTGAGGTTGCTGTGAGCTGTGACGCCACAGCACTACTGAGGGCGACATAGTGAGACTCTGTCTCAAAAAAAAAAAAAAAGAATGAAAGAAAAAGAAAATTCAAACTCCAAACTAACTATATACCCATCACTTTGACTAAAAGATTAAAATTTAAATGAATTAAATGAATAAACTGAAAAATTTATGATGTAGCAAAGTCATGGAGCACCTGGAACTCTCATGCATTGTTGATGGGAATGTAAAATGGTACAACCACTCTGGGGAGAAGTCTAGCAGTTTCTGATGATGTTAAACATGATCTACTCTATGACCTATTCCTGGGTATTTTCTCAAGATACATGGAAAGCACAAGTCCACACAAAGACTTACACACAAATGTCCATGGCACCTTCATTTGCAATATCTCCAAACTGGAAGCCACCCAGATGTCCATCGACAAGAGGATTGTGGAGTTCAGGCAACTAATGGCGTCTGCCTCAGCAATTAGAAGGGACAAATTGCTTCTACATGAAAAACAAAACATGTGAGTAGAGTGAATATGGAAGTGCGAGAAGGCTTGCACTGAGATTATGTACTTGTGTTTCCATTTGTATGGGGTTCCAGAATGAGCAGAACTAATTTACGGTGGAAAGAAATCAGAATGTCTCAGGGACTGCCTGCAAAGTGGCATGAGGCTGATGGCAAATAATCTACACACAGGTAGGGGTTGGGGTTACACGCGTGTGCATTTGTCAAAACTGATTGAGAGGTGTAACATAAGTTTTGTGCATTTTGTAGTATATGAATTTTGTATTAAAAGGAGAAGTTTGAACTATGGTAAATGGCATATGTTTTAGGAGTTTAGAATGGAGTGTATCTATGTCTGTGATTTACTTGGAAATGCATCAAAAATAAGATGGACGGTTCGGCGCCTGTGGCTCAACGGGCTAAGGCGCCAGCCACGTACACCTGAGCTGGCGGGTTCAAATCCAGCCCAGGCCGCCAAACAACAATGAACGGCTGCATCCAGAAAAAAAAAATAATAATAAGATGGATGAATGGGTAGATGAATGGATGATGGAAGGTTAACAACAGTGAAAAAGCAAGGACAGTAAAATGCTAATGGCGGAATTTAGGTAACAGATGTATGAATGTTCACTGCAAATTTCTTTTAACTTTGCCTATGCTTGATGTTGTGGATAATGAAAGCTTTGAGGGAAAATCAGACAGGTGTCTGGCTGAGGTGTGATCGCTGCATTTTTCCCCATCTTCATTGCTACCACCTTAGCCCAAGCTGCAATTTCTTCTCCCTGGGATGTTCATTTATTCATTCATTCCTTCAATGGATACTTAACTAGCACCTGCTATGTGCCAGGCACTGTTCTAGGTTCCCTAACCATGGCATTGAACAATTCAGAGAAATTCTCTGTTTTCATTTTTTTTTTTTTTTTGAGACAGAGCCTCAAGCTGTCACCCTGGATAGAGTGCTGTGGCATCACAGCTCACAGCAACCTCCAATTCCTGGGCTCAAGCGAGTCTCTTGCCTCTGCCTCCCAAGTAGCTGGAACCACAGGTGCCCGCCACAACGCCCGGCCATTTTTTGGTTGCAGCCGTCATTGTTGTTTGGCGGGCCTAGGCTGCATTCGAACCTGACAGCTCAGGTGTACGTGGCTGGCGCCTTAGCCTGTT
>CAUYRH010028943.1:0-17726 GCA_963574655.1 Perodicticus potto | reverse complement strand
ATATATATTTAAGTATGAGTATTGACTATTTTGTTTGTAGAGACAGAGTCTCACTTTATTGCCCTTGCCCTCAGTAGAGTGCCATGGCTTCACATAGCTCACAGCAACTTCAAACTCTTGGGCTTAGGCGATTCTCTTGCCTCAGCCTCCCCAGTAGCTGGGACTACAGGCGCACACCACAATGCCTGGCTGTTTTTTGTTGCAGTTTGGCCGGGGCAGGGTTCAAGCCCACCACCCTTGGTATATGGGGCCAGCGCCCCACTCATTGAGCCAAGGGCGCTGCCCCAAATTCTCATATTCTGAGTTATTTTTTTCTAAACCCAGAAAACAGTCTGGGTTTAGAACACATTAATTAGAATATTATTCTCCCCCACACAGGCCATAGGAAGACAATATTTGAAATAGTGAAATTTGATAACATACAGATGTAGTGTAGTCGCAAAACAAATTGTTATATTTGATGGATTGTAGGGTTAGTTAGATGGTAGGCTAGCTAAATGTGGCTATTTGTCTTTTGCTATTTCTGATGGAGCAATGGCTCTAACTGGCCTGTTTGAATATAATAAAAGCAGTTGCCCCAACTTAAAATCCAAACTAATCTTTGATGTGTAATTAGTGTTCATTCAAAGGCAGAAAACATGTAGCCACTGGAGATTTGTATATTTGAAATATCAAATGAAGCAAACATCTAAAATCCCTGACAATAGAGAAGAATTTAAAGACCTTTGTTAGATTTCTCTTGAAAACTATTTAAACAATATGGAATACAATTGAATATTTTTAGAACAATTCCCCTTACTTTTCTTTGCATCTTTAATTGGAATTCATAGATTTTAAAATTAAGATCAGCTAAAGTTTCACTGGGTATAAAGTTGAGCTTTACCAATTCCTTTAAGTTTCAAGACTCAGAAAGGCAGGTGACTTAGAGGCTCACTTATATTCTAACCTTTAATCACGGATTGTTTAGATCCTAATCCTAATTTTTAAAAAGTAAATGTACCATGGTGCTGTATAAACTGTGGCTTTGCTGATGGCTTTGATTCTGACTTACACCCCAATATAAACAAATTCCTTTTTCTCCAAAACCACTGTGGGCAGGAGAGGCTGCAATTGTTGCTGAATAAGAAGCTTGCGGAAGAGCTTTGGACTCATACAAACAAAAAGGACGTTTTGAACATTAAGAATATGTTCAGGTCTCCAGGGTGTGATGAATATTCTTCCCTTCTGAGAAAGTCATTCTCAGTGGACAGAAATCATACAATTGATAGCAGGAGCAAGCAGGTAGATCTCTCTAGAAGGATGTCTGGGAGCCAACTGGTGCCCAATTCTGCTGGAAAGTAGAAAGTATTTCATTCATTCCTGGGTCATTTCTCAAACGCTTTAAAGTTCACAGAACCTTGATAGTTTCTTGGGGCATAAATGTGAACAAGATATTGTATATGCTTCAATAAACTGGCATGGGGAAGGCAGACTTTTAAAGAAAGAATTTTTTTTAATAACATGAAGACAATATTAGAAACATTGAAACTTACAATGCTAGCACACACACAGACAAAAGATTAGTGAGTTTTGTCTTGGTGCCTCAGGGGTACCTTTGCAGAGGAGATAGTTCAAGAATAGGTGGGTGGTGAGTTTGGCAGACAGGCAAAAGTAAACAAAGGGAGCCATCGGGAATAACATAAGCTAAGGTTAGATAGGATATGTCTTTTTCCTGAGTGTGTGCTCTTGAACATAGCCCACAGTCAGCATCAGTAAATGTATTCCGAATAACTGGCTAAATGAGAAGCATCCTATGTAGTTTTTCGATAACAGTAACTTAGACTGAAAGAAAAGGAGCAAAAAGATTTTTTAAAAGTATGCAAGTGATGTCATCTGAAAGTTTTTGTTTGTTCAGCAGAGCATTCTGGGTTGTAAAGATGAACTTCAACTCGGCATTCTGCTGAGAAACATGCTGCACAGACCTATGGAATCCACCTGTTGTCCTAGGACAGGCTCACTGGGCCCCTGTTATGATCAGTCTGTCCACCTCCTTAGGTATTTCTGAAGCATTATCCAAATTGAGAGTCTCTCCTTAGATTTATTGTATAATTGCATAAATAATTTTAAACCAAGTAACCAAAGATCCAGCCACATAAGTGAATGTGTTGTGACTTTAGAAATTTCTCTAGACTTTGTTTTTTCCCCTCACTTGGCTTCTCAGCTAAGTCAGTGGGCCGGGCTACACTAATTACAAAGGTATGGAATCATGCTTTCTGCCGTTGTTCCTCAGTTTTGATATGCACATTGAAAATCCTGTTCAAAGGTGGTTTTTAAAAGATGTGATTTAAAACAAACCTACTACTTTTTAAGCAATCTCTGCTACTCTTAATATTATCAAAATTTATTTTGTAAAATATTTATCCATTGTGGTGCACAATACCAAGGATTGGGAGGAGAATTTTAGAGAATGTCAGTATCATTAAAAGGCACTGTTTCTGCTCTACTTTGCTACATAATGCTTCTGATTCTTGTATAATTACCACATTGATCTTCACTAGTGTCTGACCCAGGTGTTGTGCCAGATCACCAAAAACATGACAAGGTCATTGCTTTTGAACCTTCAAAATATTACAGAGAATTTATTTTTAGCCACATATTTTGGAGGCTGATAGGACATAAAATAGGCTGTCACAGTTATTTTTTTGCTTTCTAAGATAATAATATTTCACAATATATTCCATGTAATTTGGAATTTGTGTTTATTGTAGACTTGAATTCTCAGCTTTGAGGATAGTAGATACATGTTTATAATTACCCTGGAAACTGAAATTCTACTTTTTGGCATTATGTTAACATGGTGCCATTGATCATTAAAAAACTTTCCACTCTACCAGCATATGCAGAAAATCAGTGAAGTTCTGTTGTTCCCCGGGGCTATGGTTTTCCAGAGCTCAATAAAGCACTTTGATTTTTTTTTTTTTTTTTTTTTAGTGGTTTGAAAACAGAGAGCTAAAACAGAAAAGACTCTTTTGGCATATCTCAGTCTCAGCTTACTTCTATTTTTTGAAAAATTGTAGATGTTGTAGAATCTCTTTATTTGGTATCATGAACTTAAAAAATGACACAAAGGGAGTAATGATGCTCTTGTCTAACACTAGTTTCTAAGTACTTTAGCTATGTGGTTTAATGCCAGTAAATACAATATCCTCATTCAATTTCAAAATTAGAATTTTAAAATTGGCTCTTTCTATATTTCTAACTAGAGCATTCCATTTGAATAAAAAATAATAATTGTTATAACATTCACATACATCAAAATAGTAAAAATTTAGATAATTTAAGAACTCTTTTTGGCATGAAGGCATTTTAAAAACAACTTTTGTAATATCATCTACTCTTTTTTGCTATGCTATTCTTTTTCTACTTAGAAACATATTTAATTCTTTGAAATATGTAGCCACTTAACCAAATGAATCAAAGAGCTGTTCATTTGTAAAATTAACTTCTAATGATAATTTATTTATTGATAAATGCTTTGTTCTCTGGCAACTTAGCTAACATGATTAAAATATCCAAATTATGGATTTGGACAGATTTCCAGTTTAATGTTACTGATATTAGAGCTGCTTTCAACTGTCCTATTTCCATAACTCTTATTTCCAAAGTAGGATTGTTTATTTCACTTTCTTTTATCAATTAGCCTATCTGAATATTAACTAGGGAATCAGAAGAAATGTGCTGGTTGTGTACTTGCTAATCTTTTCTTTAGAGAATTCACCTTGTGTAAGTCTTTATGGCTGGCCAAAGTATACAATATATGCTGTTGAACTGAAGAAAAGACAAAGATAATTGTCTGCTCTTCAAAATTTTGAATCTATAACAATAATACCTTCATTCAGATCACTTTGATTCTTTATATCATTATTAATATGATGATTCCTTATTTTATATATTATCTTAAGCTATATACACATAGTTTTTAAACATCTTCAAAAGGTAAAATGATTTTTATTGTTCATGTTTAATAAATGAGAACACCAAGACATAGAGGGTATAAATAGTATGACTAGTAAGAGGATAAACATTGATCTGAATTCAGGTCTAGACTTTTACTTATAAATTAAATGTATCCATCAGGTCTAGACTTTTACTTATAAATTAAATGTATCCATCAATTCTATTGAAATAGTTTTAGATATAATAAATATTAATATTCTTACTTGATAAAAGAGCATATAAATATGAATTAGATTCATTTGTTGATCTTTAAGAAGTACATTAACACATATTACATATGATATTTATTTATACAGGTGTCTAGTTTTTTAAAATGTGCCTCAAGTATATAATAAGGGTCTAATGTTCTTTACTTTCAGAGTGTCTTATGATAAACTTTTTCCTTTAGTGTAAGGCTAAAAAGAGACCAGCACATTCAATTAGGAAAATGGGAGTAGGATGGGGACAGAGGTAGAATGTAAAGGGATAATAATGCCATTCTAAGGAAAAATAAATGAAGTATGCCTCAGAAAAAATTAATTTGAACTCGTGGGAGAATATAGATAGATAATTACATAAATAAAGTCTTATCTGAAATGAATTATGTGAAGATTACTGTTATCTTTCTCATTTTTGTAATATGGAGAATTCAGATAATGGTCTGGCTGCATGTCAATGACCTTACTATATTAAAGTGAGCTGAGATCTACCAAAGCTGTGTGTTTTATTTTTCCTTCTATCAGTTTATAAAATCAAGGTAATAATACTTCCTATCTAACTCACAGAATAATTATGAAGATCAAATGAAACAGGATCTGCATGTACTTTGGAATGCTGAAAGCATCTTGGTGCAATGCAAGTAGTTTCCAAAAATCATGCATGACAACAGTTTATTACCGTAGAGCCAGGCTTTCTTAAAGTGTATTATAGAATATGTAATGACTTCAAATTAAATCCAGAGAGATATTCTAAGGGAACTCCTGAGGAAAATTAGAAAAGTTAAGTTTCTCTATTTAAGGGCTGGAACATAGACTAGATTTGAATTATCTTAATATACCATTTTATAAGTAGGTAATGGTTATTTTTATGTAAATCCTGGAGTTAATATTTTTGTTGCTTGGATTATTCACACTAATGTTGACATCAGTCTCTTCCTGCAAAAAATTAATTCAAATTATTTAATAATTTCCCTGTTAAATACTAGAAGTATGGAATATAGTGTTGCTATTTGGGTTGGAAATAACTGAAAATATTTAGTCTTATAGATTTGCTTCTATATTTCTAATGAAACCTACTTAGAAAAGGTAAAGACATATGTCTTCAAGACTGTCTCTCTTAGGAATAATTATTGTCTATGTTCAAGAACTATTGTAGTCACAGTGACAGATTCCTAGTTCTTCCTAGCAGACTTTGTCCTTGCCCTCATCTGCTCACAATTATCCTATGCTTTGAATTAAAATATATAAAATGTTTAATTTGTAGGTTAGTTGAAAATTGTAGTCATGGCTAACAGGTAAATATCCCAGGCAGGCATGAAATATCAAATCTGAGATTACGATTAGCAACTATAAAACTGAGGGCCATATTGGGGTAAAACATAAGATCAATAGCAAGAAAATAAACTTTTACAATTTAGTAATGAGCTAAATTTAAATTAAAGTCAGTAGCGGGCTACCAAGTAAAACTAGTCAACGTATGAATGCATTAATATTTGGAAAGAGGGGTGTGATGAGCTCATCTTACTGATACTGATTTCTTGGCTAGAGGTTTCTGGACTTCTCTATTTGTCACGTTTTCTAAATGAAATATCTTCAGAGGAGAAAATGATTACAATTAAAAAAAAACTAGAAAGTTAGATTATACAATCATCAAAGAAGTTTAGAGTGCTTAGGATTCTTGGTTAGGAGTCCCAAAGGAAATTACTTGAGCCAGAACATAATAACTCAAGGAGGCATTATAATTAATTGACTTGAGGAAATAGATCTAACAATTACAGTGGTTTAGAGATGGAATGGACTACCTCAGGAGGTAGTGAGTTCTACGAGTCTGGAAGATTAAGTATTAGATGGCTGGCTGGAATAAATGACCTTCTAACCCAATTGCATTTCTTATTATTCCATTTATTGAATAGAAAATTTATGATAGCAGAAATTGGCAAGCTGTAGTTAACATACAGATGTAAGATTGTGGACACTGGAAGTTGCCTTTGTTACTCTACAGACCTTTAAGTTTTAGCATCTTCTTGGGGATTAGATAGATCAGAGTACAAAATAGACAAAGGATCTGTCCCCTCACAAGACTTATGCTATTGGGTCACACACAGGTCTTCAAAATTAGCCATTTAGCTAAAGGGGGAAGAGTAATGGAATAGTGAAATGATCTGTGGGATTAAAGTGTTGATATGATCATTTCTAGGCGATCACATTTATTTCTTTGCAAATTCAAAGCATATTTTCATCATTATCTTGAAACTGCTTCTCTTGCTGATTTTCTACTTTTCTTCTGAGAGTGTCTGTGACATTCATAAAGAAGTGAATCGTATAAGTTAAAACTAAAAAAAAGATTACTCACAAACTTTTCTTTTTTTAATTGTAAGCTCTGGTTCCAAGAAAATGTGCTTCATGTTCACTGAATTCCACTGAACTATAAAAAAGATCCCGAAGGGAAAGTTTTAAGGACAGAAAAGTTTAAAGTGAACATAGAGTGGACTCAATTTGCAAATAAATAAAATTATTCTATCTAGCGTAGCTCTTAAGATGCATCTTAAATACGTCTGGTTGACTAAGAAATAGTTCATCTTTAGAACTGAGAGTGATAAATATCATACATATAATTGATAATTCAGAAATTTGCCTAACAAAGAATATACTAAACTGATGTTTAAATTCTAAACTTTAGTCTTCCTTATGCTGACATTTCTTTGTGTATTTAAAAGTACATAATAATAGGCTTTATTAGAGCTTACCAATATAAAAGGTTTTGCAGATTCCAGTACACTATGTAAAAATATTGATTATTATTTACTCATCATATTTCTTTTACTGTTCCCCTAGAAGTAATAGACATATTACATTTTCCTTATTATCTTTTAATATGAAAAATATAGATTTTATAATCCTGATTACTAGTCTGTGCATACAGAGGATTAATCATCTTTTTGGTAGTGTGAATATTTTTACTTCTATAAAGATAGTTGATTACTAAATGATATCTTGCATTCTTATTTTCAATGTACCATCAATTTTAGTATGTGAATATTTGGATAACAAAATCATATATATATTAAGTACAAATATATGTGTATGTGTGCGCGTTGTGTGTGCACTGTGTTTTCACTGACTCCATCAACTCATTCAGTGAGGAGGTTTCTCAGCAGTTCTTATGATTAATTCAGATGTTGGTTTTTCTTACATAAGGTATGAGAAGGACCTTCTTCAATAAGTGTTCTGCTTGAATAAAGTTTTCCTTGAATATGGGGGTTGCTCCTAATTTTTTTTTCAAATCAATTTGTTATGTCCAAATTGTACTATCATGAGCCATTTAGACATTAGTGATGAAACTACTCGAATAGTATGTGTTTATGCAAAGTGCTTGCTGCTCTATGAGGTATGGCCAGAGGTCCCACATATCTGAGGCAATGCCTCAATCCATTCGAGAGTTGATGGGCACTTGGGCTTCTTCCATGACTTACCAATTATGAATTGGGCTGTGACCCACGAATGGATTAATAAATTGTGGTACATGTATACCATGGAATACTATGCAGCCTCAGGTCTATTTTCTAAATAGCTCTCTCATCTGTTCCCTCTGCATCTTCACTGTCACTGTCTTAGGTCAAGACCTTATCATTTCTTATTTGCAATTATTCAAATTAACCTAGTGCTTCTCCAATCATCCCCCCCACTATAATCACAATGACCTTTGAAATTGCAAAGCTACTCATAACACCCACAAGCAGACACCCTCAGTGAATTCTCATCTCCATTCAGATCAAGTCAAAATTGGTCCTTTCTCACCTTGTCTCTCTTTCCAGCTTCATTTCTCATCACTCTCCCCCACAAACTAAAACTTCAGCCAGGTCAAAGTCTTTAGAGTCCCCTAAATAAGATCGACTTTCTTTATGGTTCTAGGCATTTATAAATATTTCTGCTGCTGGTGGTGGTGGTGGTGGTGGTTTTTGTTTTTTTGTATAGGATGTGCCTTCTCCCTCATCCACCCAGGAAATAATTATTGGTCAAGTATGTACCTACCCAGATACCTGCCTGGCTGGTTCTGCACCTTAACTAGGGCTTTGTTGTGAAATTAAGTCCTCAGAAAACCTTCCCAGGCCACTCATGCCACCCCCAAACTCTCTATTCCTTCACTGTACTTCATATTTTTTATGGAACTTGGCATTATATTGTATATTGAAATCTGTTTGTTTTCATACTGTCTGTCTCCCTCACTAGACTACAAGTTCATTACAGAGACTTTCTTTTGCTTACTATTGAATACCAGAATCCAGTACAATGCCGGTATACAGAATTTGCTTAATGTATGTTTGTTGAGTGATTATTAAATGAGATCTATGATTCTATCCATCTTATTTCAAATAGTACATAGAAGGGGGCCAGGCAGGAGACAGAGGCACTTTCTAGCATCATATCAGCCATTTGTCACTGGCTGATTTTCCTAAGACCAATTCAAAACCCTTTCCCAGCGTCACTCACCAACCTCCCTGAGTCACAGCAGCTGCCAGCTCTCTGTTCCTTCTTATGACCTTCCCTTACTAGCTTCTTCCAAAGTCTACCTGCACCACAGCTGATCACAAGCTAACCCCCAAAATGACAGTGTCTGAGTCCTCACAATCCTGTACTCCAGCCATCACAGAAGGGTCTGCCCCTGGGGGACACAACCATGCCAACACCCCCCATTCAAGAACACTTGAATACATCTATTTAATCATTTTCCAGAAGTAATAGGAATCATAAGATTAAAACTTACTCGGCATTCCCGACAGCTCTTGGTTAAAATCCGCTGACCCTCTGCAAGAACTTTTCCTCCATAGATACATTTTGCTGTAATAAAATAGAAAAATGGGTCAGACAGTCATGCTGTGCAACAAAATGACCTCAGGGGTGGCTTCCACCTCCAACAGATTCCATAGAAACCCAGACACTCCTCTGCAAAGTAGTACAAATTTCTTTGTCTAATGTTAAGACATGGGAAATGTGCACAGGATGACCCTTGATCCCCCACGCAGGCCTCACTTGATTGTGTTTGCCCTCACCGCACAGCAAGGACATACAATTATTTCAATGTCACAGTTACCAAAGGAACTAGAGAATGGATCAATGGTGTAAGAAGTTAAAATAAGGAAGAACTGGTTGCTATCACCATGGAGCAGCAGTAGCTTTGACTCAGATAGCCCAGCTATAAAACAGATGACCATGTGAAAGGGGACTCATAGACGTTCAGCCACAGTGAAGAAGGAAGCCATTTCTTCTTCCTTATGATCATGGGAAGTGGGAGTCCTTAGCCTATCTGCTCCCAAGACACTAAGAGACAAGTGACAATACAAGCTGAGCTAGTAAAGTGCTAGATCAATGTACTAGAGAGACTGCTTTTGGAAAGGTGAGTTCAGCAGGCTAACAGGGAGGTCACAGAATGGAAGTAGGCCTGTAGGACATGTCAAAGGGAAGCATAAACGGAACTTCTACTGCTCAATTTGGATTCCACTAACACTCAATCCTTGACTTAACTTGCTGACTCTCTTTTAAGTGCAGCCTATGTCAATTTGATAGGACTCTAATATGACTCCACCAAATTCTCCAGCCACTTCAGCAACAATGAGTAAGCAAAGACCTGATGACTCCCTCTCTTGCCCTGGTGAGGACCCTTCTAGCCTTAGCTATCAGGAGGAACAGAAGGGAAGACATATGGCTCTAAGAGATCTCTCCCTGGAACTCACTGTTGGTATTAGAAAGCCACCTCAGTTTTCAGAGTCTCTATTTCTGTCTGTTAAAACTGAATTGATTAAATATGGCAGAATCACACAATTTTCTGATTCTCATGGAAAGTTTAAGTATATAGACACAAGTCTATGTAACAAAGTAGAAAACCAGAGATGAAACCAGCCTCATATCACCATCTGATCTTTGATAAACCAAACAAAAGCATACACTGGGGAAAAGAGTCCCTATTTAATAAACGGTGCTAGGAGAACTGGTTAGCCACATGTAAAAGATTGAAACTAGGCCTCCACCTCTCACCACTTACAAAAATTGACTCACACTGGATAAAAGATTTAAATCTAAAACACAAACAATAAAAACTCTAGAAGAAAACATGGTAAAAACTCTTAACAATATAGGCCCAGGGAAAGATTTTTATAAAGAAGACCCCATTGGCAATTGCATCAACACCAAAAATAAACAAATGGGACCTGAGTAAACTTAAACGTGTCTGCATAGCTAAGCACACAATAAACAAAGCAAACCAACAACCTTCAAAAGAGGAGAACATATTCTCATGTTACAAATCTGACAAAGGGCTAATAACCAGTATCTACAGAGAACTCAAGCAAATCAACAAGAAAAGAACAAAGGACCCAATTAATTACTGGACAAGAGACATGAACAGAGTCTTCTCCCAAGAAGATAGAGGAATAGCCAACAAACACATGAAAAATATTCATTGTCTCTAAGCATCAGAAAAATGCAAACCAAAACCACCTTGAGATATCACCTAACCCTAATGAGAATAGCCCACATCACAAAGTCCAAAGCTGCAGATGATGGTGGGGATGTGGAGAGCAGGGAACATTTATATGCTGCTGGTGGAATTGCAAATTAATACAGGGAGAATCCTCGAAGAGCTAAAAGTAGATCTTGCATTTGACCCTCCAATCCCATTACTAGGTAACTACCCAGAAGAAAAACAATCATTTTACCCCAAGGACATTTGCACTTGAATTTTTATAGCAGCTTAATTCATATTCACAAAGATGTAGAAACAACTCAATTGCGCAACAACCTATGAACGGATTAATAACCTGTGGTATATGTATGCTGTGTAATACTATTCAGCCATTAAAAAAAAGATGGAGACTTTACATATTTTGTGTTTACCTGGATGGAATTAAAGAACATTCTTCTTACTAAATTATCTCAAGAAGGGAAAAAAAGCATCCCATGTCCTCAATACTAATGTGAAACTAGTGGATAAACAACTACAGGTCCACATTGAAAGAAAATGAGAGTTAAATTCAAGAAAGGGGGAGAGGGGGAAGGAAAGGGGCTCAGTAAGCTTCCACCTAACAGGTACAATGTAGGGTATATGGCACACCTCCTGGGTAAAGGATTCAAATACAACTCAGACTTTTCCTAACAACTGCAAAAAAATTAATCTCATCACACACAACTTTGTATTAATCCAGAACTTTAAAAAAAAAGAAAAAGAAAGGAAAAAAGTGAGGGAGAGGGTAAAGAAGGGAAAAGGAGGGGAAGGGAAGGAGAGAAGGGGAAAGAAGAGGTGGAGAGGGGAGGGAAAGGGAAAGGAAAGGAAGGAAGATACAGGGAGGTTAGGGGAGGGGAGGGGACAAGAAAGATCAAGGATATAGGAATCTTAGTGACCCACTGGTCTAACCCCTTCCTTTCAGCCACCCTTTCCTGGTAGTGGACACTGTGGTTCATTACCCTGATCCCTCTGTGTGACCAATGGACACATTCCTATAGCTGCAGGGACAGCTGGCAACCAACAGCTCTCTACTGACTATTGATATAAGACTAATCCTGGGCTGTAGAGGGCCATTTTTCCCAAGGTCAAGTCCCCTTCCAGGAGCAGCCGCTGAGTGGTTGATGAAGATGGTCAAAATCCTGGCCCCTAGGCACTAACTCAGAACAACTCTGAAAGGCCAGTCTAGCTGCAGAGAGCCGTGTAGCAGTGATTGAGGCATTTCTTGTTACCATCACAGCTCAACTTCTCCTTCTGCCCAGCTCTACTTCCTTCGCTGCCAGAATTGAGCACTTCCTAATACAGTGCATGCAAATCACCATTTAAGAGTCTGTTTCTTCTCAGAACCTGACCTGCAACAACTCCACTCCCCGCCCAAACATTCCATTTCTCTGTCCTCCCCTCAGTGAATGGCAGGGACACCCATCCCAGCATCCACACCCGGGTGCCTGGAGTCCCTCTAATCTCTCCCTCTTACTCAACCCCTGTCCAATCAGTGCCGGAATCCTACCCGTGCTCCCTTCTTCAATTGCTCAAGTCAATCTGCTTGTCTTCTTCCCCCACCCTCTGCCCACCCTCTGGTCTGAATGGAGACACTGTCTCCATTCAGGCCAGAGTCATCCCTCTTCTTTGGTGTACAAGAAATCCTAACTCTACCATGTTCTAGTCTCAGGTTTCTTTCATCCTTCCCCACACTACAGTCAGGCATATTTTTTAAAGAGCCCTGCTTAAAATTATTATGAGTCCCTATAGGTCCCCAGAATAAAGTCCAAATCCCTTAATTAGCTCACAGGGCCATTCATGTTGCTCCACTTTTTGACTCAAGCTTCATAGTTCACCCTTCCAGGCATTCACAGCTCCACATATGCTCTAGACATGCTTTCTCTCTCACTTCCCGGCTCTGCACATGCTGGTCTCTTTCACAGGAACACCTGAAGGACATGCCACTTGCACCAGCCAACATTAGTTTCAGCTTAGGCCTGACTTCCCTCAAGAAGTTACTCCTGACCTCTAAGATTGGTTAGTTGCCCTGACTTTGTGCTTCTATTGCACTTTGGACCTAGCGCTAACTGAACACATATCACATTGTATCTTATTTGCCCATTTAATTGTATACCACCACCACCACCACCTACTGCAACTTCCATGAGGGTAGAAACTATGTCTTTTCATAATTTTATCTCTAACCCCAAATCCACGACCTCGCTTGACTCATCGTTTGTAATAATAAATAAATTGCTGTAGAATTAATGAGCGTCTAGCTGGTCGCAAAAACCAGTCAAATTCCTTGATCTCCAAATCAGAGTTATTTGGGCTGTTCAATACAACTTTAAACATTGAAAGTGATGTAAAAAGAAAGTGGAGGATAAATATCATTTTCTAGATAGGACCTTTCCTCCCTTCATTAAATAAAAAGCTATCCCTAATCATCTTTTAAGCCTCAATCTTCCAGATAAATCAGTATGACTCATTGGTCCTAATGATGATCCAGATTCCCAAATTTACTTGCAGGTGGAGAACACACCTCCAACTCCTGGAATTCCTGTCTAATAAATTTCCACACTCCCAAACACAGCTGCTGCCAACTTGGCAAGGTGGCTCGTTCCAGAGTGACAGTTCTGCTAAGTGCACTGCTGTCAAATCTGCCATCTGCTTCTTGGCCCAGGCTAGGCAGCAAAGAAATAGACTTTTCTTTCTCCTTTGCCCCTTGCCGGTCCCACAGTGGTATTAACACGCCTGCTGCTCTGTCTTAAAACATTTGCCCAATTCCTTTCTGTCGCCTTGACAGATTCATCCCAAAACTCCTATCTGGAGATAAGAATGTGTCCTTATTTGCATTCATACCACATATGAAGACACGACCATCCCTCAAATCCACCTGTCTGGTAGAAAAATCAAATGTCCACTGAACTTTATGTCCTTACATAGCAGGAGGGTGTTTGGGGGCAGATGAATAGTATGGACACGGCCCCTCATGTATCAGCCATTTGCAACGTTGGCACTGGTGCAGAATGCACATGTCCATGAAGTTATCTTAGGGCAAATTCCAGGATCACCACTGGAGGTCACAAGAATTTCTCCTGCTTTCTCAAACTCGCTTCTCCAACAGTGCCCCTCCTTCCTGCTACTGCCCTCGTAGGCCTAACATCAGTCCTCATTATCTGACCTCTCCTTCTATTGCCAAAAGGCTCATTTTTGATATCTGAATAAACTCAAGCATAAGGTGAGTCAGGCTCTGGTGCTTTTGGCTGGGGCATTTGGGACTCTATTCCAATAGCTTTTAGTGTAAGTAGAAATGTAAATGAATACCTAAAGCACTTCATATCACACTGGTGACATGTAAACTGGAATATTTCACAGTGCCGACCACAAAATTGAAACCTGGCACCAACACACTTCTCCATTATGCCAGAAACAAACGTACTGGGCATATAAAGAAAGACGTATGCCTTTGTATCTTTTTGCACCCACCGACATCTGGCCCTTCGAATTTGACCTTGATTTCTCTAGTGCAGTGCTTGGACGCTTTTGCCATTTGGGTGTGCACTGAATAAATAACTCACAGGTACGGCTGGATGCCTCTGTCAGAGGTGGATGTGAGGTTTCTCTGTCTTTATTTAGACATTTGTACTCCACACACACTCCGGCCATCCCTTGGCACTCAGCAGCTTAGCATGTCAAAATCAGCACTCTGTTTTACACTTTAAAGGAGAGTGGCAGATCAGAGGGGCTGAACACCCAAGGATCCTTCTTCCCTCGCTGAGCTAGTACACAGCCCTGGCATCAGATACGTGTATCACCTCTGACGAGCAAGACACCCACATCAAACAAGTTGTCCCTCAGGCATTGCCAACTAACACGCCAAATGGCATGTATCATCCCCTAAACTACTTCCTCCACCTGTCTTATTTCTGTTAATCACACTGTGAGTCTCCCACAGGCTCTGGTTCAAAACCTGCCAACTGCTCCCTCGCAGACGCTCCATCCCTGATTCATTTGTGTCATGCAAAACGGTGTGTGTGGAGAATCTATCGTGCACCAGGTCCTCTGGTTGTCACTCACGTCCATCCCTTCCCTTGCATCTCCCCAGGCAGTGTCTGCCTGCCAGTCTCATCACCTCCACCTGGAATGTGCCCAAATCCCACCCCCAGCCCCCCTGCCTCCAGCTCTCTTGATGCAGTGGCCATTCAAAGAGCATGTCCTTGATTATGCCACAACCATGGTTGAAAACCTTGCTTTTAAGTACCCAAACCTGCTGCTTCATTGCCATGATTTTACATGTGTGATTCCCTCTGGCAGGTATGTTCCTGCCTACCTGCTAAACTCCTACTTGTTTGTCAATACCCTGCTCAGGTGTTACCTATGAAGTTCCTCTCTCTCTCTCTCTCTCTCCCACACACACACATAGACACAGATGGAACTGATCACTCCTCTGTGCTACCTTTGTATCTTATATAGTGTTCATGTTAAATAATGCTCCTTATTGGAAAAACGTGTGCATCTCTCTGGAAAGCATTGGGTAGAGCAGACAGATAAGAGCATCAGCTCTGGAGCCCGACTTCCTGAACTTTATTTTGGCTCCACCAAAGCTCAGAGACCTTGGACAAGTTACTTCTCTCTATGGCTCACTTCCCCATCTGTAAAACGGGGATGACAGTGGAACCTACTTTGGGTTATTGGAAGAATTAAATGAATAAATGCACATAAAATGACTCAGCACAGTGACCGACATAGAGCAAATGAGCCATATGCATCCACTGTTGTACCCAGAACAGTGTTTGGGAGAGGGACCCCATACAGATTACTGAAACACTTCAATGGAATACAATCTTCACATCCATCCCCCGAACACTGTTGCAGCTTTATTTCTACTTCTCACCTAGAAAAACTCCTGAGTTCACGGAGCACACTCTTCTTTCTCCTCTGCCACCTCTCTTCCTTTGCAAATGCTGTCTTTTAGAAATCAAAGATTTCTTCTCCATCTGCCTTCTTCCCTCCCCTCTCTAGTCATTCTCAAATCTGTCTACCTAAAGAATACGGATTTCAGGACACCCTGGCCTGGAGATTCTGATTTAGTAGAGCTGGGAGGGGCCCTGGGAATGACCAGTTGAAGCAGCTCCCCAGGAGATTTTAATGTATAGCAAGGTATGTCAAATATGCCTTGAATAGAACAGACACCCACGAGTGTTTAAGGAATGAAACTCCTGCCCCACTTTCTGTACCCCGTGGATGCTCAGATGAAGTTCTTTCCTATTTCCGAAAGATACAAAAGTATTGCGGTTCCTGAGGCCATGACAAGTGCAAGAACACTTACTAAGTGAGCAGACACAATATGGGTTCCTTTTTTTCTGAGTTAGATCAATACCTTTCCTCAGAGTTCCTGGAATACAGCCCCACCTAAACCCAGAGAGAAGCTTAAGAAATTTTTTTTAATTCACATGTGAGAAATTTGACATGGGGCAGCCGTGCAGAAAAAAAATAAAAATAAAAAACTGAACCAAGAAAAAACTTAGTATTAAACAATAGTTTTTTCCATTATGTTCATTAAAAATGCTAAATGTGAATAGACTAATTCAATCAAAACAAAATAATGCAGATTGTCAATTATTAAGAGATTAAAAAACAAGATTCAATGATACGTTCTTCATATACAATACTTTATTTTTTGTCTTTTTTCTAGATTGTTTTTTAATCGATAGATAAACTGTGCATATTTATGGTGTACAACTTAATGTTATAAAATACATATACATTGTGGAATAGCTAAATCAAGCTAATTAGTATATGCATTCCCTCACATAGTTATCATATTTGATTGGGAAAACCAAAGTAAATATTCTCCATCATTTTTCTGATGTGAAAACATTTGAGAACTTCTAGAAATTCCCCCAACTGGTGTTAGACTCTCCTCCAGCCCACTGCTCAACCCACCAAAGACATCTTCTAGAAGGCTAACAATATTTCACTTGGCTCCACTTAATGAAGCATCCCAAGCCCATCACAAGCATCCTCCACCACCTTCCCAGGCTGTTCCTCTGGGTCTACCAGTGCCCCCTTTAACTCTAACATCAGGGCACTTACTTTTCTGGACACTGTAAACCATGTTTCTAACTCAAAAGTGAACAGGGAGGGCCTCTTCATCTTTATTCCAACCAGGCACCGGTATGCAGTAACTGCCTAGTGCATATTTCTATTAAAAACGACAGAGAAATGAAAGCCCTCTGGCCCAGAGGCTCTCAACCTTTTAATTATGAGAGGTGCCTTGTATCTTTTTTTGATAAGTTTTTCTTGAGCAGTGTTCTTAATAATTTATTTGTATTCCCACTTTATTAAACTCTGAATATACCAAACTACGAGTTGGAACTGCTGAGAAAATGAATGCTACTGAACTAAATTGCTAAGAATTTAACACAAAGGCAAAAAAAAAAAAAAAAAAAACAACCCACACTGATGTTTTAGTTCATGTGTACCAACATCTTGGTAAAACTGGGCAACTTCCTGAAATAATTTTTAAAACTCTAAACTATCAAAATAAATAACAATGACTACTCCCACACGTCTAGTGAGAGGACAATTTAGTGATACATACCAAAGGCCTTGAAAACGTCAGTCTTGGGCCCATTCTATTCTAGAGAATTGTATCTTAAGGAAATGCAAAATACAAAAATAAACAAAAACATGTTTTTCCATGCAAAACATGTTATTGAGAAGCGATTTATAATAGTAGAAAATGAGAAACAACCTAGGTATATTACAATTGGGGAATAGTTTTTAAAAAGTTATGCAACAGCCTAACAATATAATAAAACTGTGAAGCTCATTAAAACAAGGCTTACACAGAATTTTTAAAAAATAGTATTCTCCAGAAGATAAAAAATCACTTTACAACAAAGATATCTGTACCAGATTGTTTATTGCAGCCCAGTTCATAATTTCTGAGTCATGGAAGAAGCCCAAGTGCCCATCGATTCACAATGGACTAATAAATTGTGGTACATGTATACCATGGAATACTATGCAGCCTTAAAGAAAGATGG
>CAUYRH010028936.1:0-10992 GCA_963574655.1 Perodicticus potto | reverse complement strand
GAGCCACCACACCCAGCCGTGAGCACCTTTCAAACAAACTTCTTAGTTCCTACCAGAGTTTACCTGTCTTGTGCAAAGCTGCAACACATTTTATAGGATTTTTAAATGTTTTCCACAAGATAACACTTTTCACTTTATTTTATTTTATTTTTTTTGAGACAGAGCCTCAAGCTGTCGCCCTGGGTAGAGTGCCGTGGTATCACAGCTCAAAGCAACCTCCAATTCCTGAGCTCAAGCGAGTCTCTTGCCTCCGCCTCCCAAGTAGCTGAGACTACAGGCGCCCACCACCATGCCCGGCCATTTTTTTTTTGGTTGCAGCCATCATTGTTGTTTGGCGGGCCCGGGCTGGATTCGAACCCGCCAGCTCAGGTGTATGTGGCTGGCGCCTTCGCCCGTTGAGCCACAGGCACCGAGCCAACACTTTTCACTTTAATTCATACATTTCCAAATGTTACACAAAGTTAGCTATAGCATTCCATAATCTCATAAATTTTCTCTTGCAAGGGAAATTTTAAACAATATATAAAACCACATGTACAAAATAATAAACTTCAGCTCTTCATGTGAGTATCAAAATCTATTTGTCTCACTAGCTTCAAGTTCTCACTGATAATCACCAATTTTAAGAATGTAGTTCAAGTTTCAAAAGGGAAAGGAAGGCCTCCTGAAGAGAAAAATGTCTATGATGAAAAGCAACTAAACAGGATCAGAAAAGAAATAAAGGTTGGGAGTCATTGTGGAAAGGAAGGGAACTTTGGGGGAAAGGCAGTTTATCATATCCTGAAGAATATATTAATACCAAACCAAAAAGTAAAAATAAAATAAAACAGTGGTTTCTTTACTGAGTATCAAAGACTACGAAAGAACAATTCTAACTTCTTTTGAGCCCATTCACAGCAACTGCTTTGCAAACTGTAAGTTTCCCGACTCAGCTCCAAGTAATTCTACTGAAAACAGAGGTAATTACTTATCCAAGACTCTTCTTCCCAATCAAATACTGTCCATAATTTTGTAAGGGAATGCAAGACCAAAGGCAATAACACTCCAAACTCTCAAAAGAGAGATAACAGAATTAATTAAAACTTCTTCATTGCCATTCTACTGACATGCCACCTCCAATGACCTAACAGCATAACCCTTGACACTTCCAACAGGTGAAATGCCTCCTCTTGGCCACACCTTTTTGTATTTTTTTTAAAGACTAAATTCTCTCAAACATATTTCAGGGTACTGTCCACCCTGAAATCGTATACTTGGACAGTCTATTCAAAGGTCAGAGACAGAATTCCCTGAGGTTCACTGTGTATCCTGCCCCACTTGGCATTCTGAGCAAATTTAGCACTTTCTTGCTACCAGTCCAAAGGTAAATAAAAATAACAACACACAAGACCGGTAGGTTTTCTGATTGCTTTGTAATTTTACAAAGCTTTAACCATTAAACCACGATCAAACAACCTGCCTTGGGAAGGCAACTACCCAGGATGGTGCAGTGAAGTTGTCTGTGAGCGACCTCAGTGACTGTCCATTTAATAATCCCTGGCTCTCTACTGTCCATTTCTGGCTTTCTGCTGTTTCCAGAGCAAATGCTGCATAATCAGACACTTGATATTTCCCCTTGTGAAGCCACAACTGAATTATATAAGACATAATATGTTACTTTAACAACAAAGTCCCTTAGTTGCTGACACAGCTGTATCCACTATTAGCTTTGCCCAGCGGTGATGAAAAGTTGAAAGAAACACAAAAGAATAACTTATTTAATAACTATTTTAGAGGTTTATAATACAAATTATACAAAGAGGTTTATAATACAAATAGAAATTAGATATTTCTTTTTGTTTTCATTTATCTATTCCCAGGATTCCAGAAAGTCAATATTCTTTTTTTGAGACAGAGCCTCAAGCTGTGACCCTGGATAGAGTGCTGTGGCATCACAGCTCACAGCAACCTCCAACTCCTGGGCTCAAGCGATTCTCCTGCCTCTGCCTCCCAAGTAGCTGGGACTACACAGGCACCCGCCACAACGCCCGGCCATTTTTTTTGGTTGCAGCTGTCATTGTTGTTTGGTGGGCCCGGGCTGGATTCGAACCCGCCAGCTGAGGTGTACGTGGCTGGCGCCTTAGCCCGTTGAGCCACAGGTGCCGAGCCGACATAACATGTTAGTGAGTGGAAAGGTGCGCCTTAACCAGCTGTTCTGAGAGCAGCAGTGGTACGTGGGGACCAGCTGGCCTCAGGAGGTCAGGGCTCCGGAGCTGACCCTTCTGTGAGGCTCTGAGCTGGGCCCATCAGCCCTTCCACCTCTCTGCTCTTCTGCACATACCAGAACCGGGCCTGGGGAGTCCTGCCTCTTCGTGATCTCACAGGATCACTAAGGAAGCTCAAAAGGGACATGGCCACAGAAACGTGAGGGAGGAAGTTTCTGAGTGAGACTGGTGATGAAGAGCCAGACACGCAGATGACCAGGACAGATGGCAAACGGGCCACGGAGCTGAGGGCGACCTCTCATCGGCTGGCAACACCTTAAAAGCCAAGTCCCGCTGAGACCATCCTGAGACATGCTGAAAAAGGTGCAGGGAGAGAAACACGAGGAGTGAAAGATGAGGTAGAAAGTGTTGTGGGGACACAGCAGCATGACTGGCACTGCGAACAGGACTGGTGACAAGCAGAGCCTTGGGCGGCGTCTATGGTTCAAAGGAAAAGCAGAGCCTTCAGGGTGGCAAGGACACAGGCCAGTCCCACCCAGACACACCACAGACTCCCGTTTCTACGCCCTTGGGCACACTTCTCCCATTTACATGCAATATCTTTCTCGTTCACCTTACTGGTTAATGCCCATTTATCACTGGAAGCCCACAGCAAAGTGGCCTAGAGTACAGGTTCTGGAACCAGCCTGCGTAGGTCCACCTCCTGACCCTGAGCATGACCTGACCTCCTCAGGGTTCCATTTCTTCACTGTCAAATATGGATTATAACACGACAGACCTCATGGGAGGGATGTAAGGACCGGAGGAGAGAATCCCCAAACCTGTCATTAACACAGTGCTTAGCACAGGAGTACACTGAGGAAGTGTCAGTATACACAGCTATTCCACTGTTCTCATTACGTGTTAACTCCTCTCCGGCTCTGGAGTTGAGCCCATGTGTGGTCTTGGGCAAGCTAGTTAAGCACTGGGTTTATGGTTTATCTATGAAGCCGAAACATCTACAGTACCTACCCTCCAAGGTTTCCTGAGAAGATGAAATGAGATAACGCCAATAGAACACCTGGACACACCTGGAGCAGCGGATGCCCCCAGTACGAGGACGCCGCCTCTCTCACAACTCTTGTACAGGACAGTCCAGCTGTCTACTTCTCTTCTCCCACCAGACCTGATAGACAGGATCTTTAGACACGTTTCAATTCACATAAGAAAATGAGCTATGGTCATCTGAAGATTTCTTCTTAAAAATTAATACCCACACGAACATACCCCCCCCTTCCAGCAACATTCCCACCCAGTCGCTGTGGGTCAAGTCTATGCCACTTTTCCCTTTGCTACAGTAATGCGAACTCACTGCCAATCGATGGCAGACCGAACATCTGAATCTTGCAAAGAAGATGCAGCGTTCATGACATGAGTGAAAGTGACCTAAGTACAGGCAACGCAATTAGAAAATGAGAATCGGGTAGTTGGATAAGTCTTGAAGAAAAAGTCAACTAGGGTGATAACACAACAAGCTTATCAAAAGCCTTAAGGAGGCAGGAGTGTGGATTGAGTTTATAGAAGGCCTGTTTACTAGTGAGTATTTCATATGGTTATTCTGTTTCCCAGAGCAACTATATAACTGCAGGGCCTTGGATAATGAATAGTTGCATAACGTCCTGAACTACATTTAATAAAAATACATGGGAGGGTTGTCATGGATTGAATCATGTCCCCTCCCAAGAATCAAGTTCAAGTCTTAAGCCGCAGTATCTGAGAATTCATGACCTTACTTGGAAATAGGGTCTTTGCAGATGGAATCAACCTAAGGTGAGGACATAGTAACTAACGCCCTTTAAAGAGCAAATCTGGACAGCAACACACAGGGAGACCACCATGTGCTGATGGAGGAAGAGAGCAGAGCAATGTGCCTGCTGAGCGCCACCTATCCCAGAGCCTTCTGGGGAGGCCGCCCTGCTGACAGCAGTTTGGACTTCCGGCCTCCTGAACTGTGAGAGCATAAATTTGTATTGTTTCAAGCCATTTAGTTTGTGGTACTTTGTTAGGTCAGTTCGAGGAAATTAATATAAAGATCCGTAAAACTTTTCAGAATGCTATACTACAGGGCTCACATACTCAAGACTGGCTTGGCCTCATGTCATCTTTATGGCCAACCTAACGAGGATGCAGTTCTTATGGATGGTTCAGCAGTTCTCCTGCTGTTTCTGAATCCTTGGTCTTGGCCGTGGCAACCCATTTGTACAGTAGCCCCCTGGCATGGGGCCCCTGCCAGGTTCTTAGCTGGGGTCTCTCACATACCAGAACCCCACCCAATCCTAGCCATTGGGTTATGGCCATTGAGATCTCACTGGTGCCTCCTCGCCACTCTGCTGGCCGTGGGGTTAGAGGGCAACACCTCTGAAAAGGAGGTGTTGAATTCTGCCAGTATGTGCTAGAAGCAATATGAAAAAATCACTGTGGACTTTCAGTTTTACAAGGTTTCATGGAAGCGTTGATTGAACTGCACTGTAATGATAAAAAGTTCTGAGACAGATGGTAAGTTAACAAACTCTTACTGCAAAGGTGGGGCCGTGGAATGGAGCAGGGTCTGTGGCAGCCCGTATAGCCTAAGGCCAGGAGGAGAGAGAATTATAAGAAATACCTATATAGCTCAATAATGGAACAGCTTGGTGAAAAGGGCACGGAAAGGGATTTAGCTCCCTAACAAGCATGAGAGAGCTTGCGAGACGAGAGCAGTGGTGAATTGGCAGGCTCTACACCTGTGGTGTTGAGAGGCACGAGATCAGCCTTATATTAGGCTGGAGGAGGAGGCAGTTGGGAGCGTGCGCATTCTATCACGGACTCGCTTACTCTGACTCTGTCATTTCTGCGACTCTCTGCTAAAGACTAAGATCTATCTTTCTAAGAAGACTGCTTTAGGCTCTCAAAGACTATTCCCCCACCCCCACCCAGCTAAAGTAAATAGCCCTCAGGCACCTAAGAGCAATTGTTCCTGAGCAGGATAACAGCCTAGCGGTCAGTGTCTGGAACCTAGTCAAACCAGAGCCGGGACCAACCAGTCCCGGGCCCTGATAAGGGTCCAGTCCCTGCTCTCCAAGGACTGACAGCCCAAACCCCACATGTGAGGGACGACAGGGTACCACGTACTATAATATAATAGTCACTTCGGGAGCCAGACGAGGAGCACCCAGGAGAGGTGACTCATGAGCAGGACCGAGGAGGAGCAGTCATCAGCCAGGCAGGATATGTGTTTGGTGCAGTCGGGGAGAAACGCTTGGGGAATATCCAGGAGTGAACGAGGAAAGGCCTCTGTGGAAGCCTCTTCCATCTCAAAGGGCAGCACCAGGGAGGACGGGACCGTCTGTGCCCACACAGGGCAGGAGGCCAGCCTGGAACCTAGGCCCGAGCATCTGAGCACTTAAAAAAAGTTACTTTACAGGATAGTTACTCCTATTTTGGAAGGAATTCAACAGGCAAAATACTATTTAAGCAAACTTAATGCATTTCAAAAATGATTTGATCCACATTAAACTCAGACATAATTTTCAAGCATACATCAGCTACCAAAAAAACAACAAAGTGAAAGTGTGGCTTGGGACTGGCACGCCGGGCAAGGCTACCTAAAACAGATCTGGTTTAAACCACGACTTTCACCAAAGCCAAGGTTCATGGTGACTTACTTCTCTGAAGTGGTGACAGGCATGTTTGTCTTCGTATCTGTAACAACAAACAAGTTCTATTAGTTTCAGATCATTTTCTTTAAGGGAAAAAAAACACTAAAAACCTACGAGCAACAAAGAGAATTTCAAGATTCACAAAATTATACACCCAGAAGGTTAACACTGTTCCGTCAGTGATGGTAAAAACACGCTTTCTATTTCTTTTTTTTTTTGAGACAGAGCCTCAAGCTGTCACCCTGGTAGAGTGCCATAGCATCACAGCTCACCACAACCTCCAATTCCTGGGCTCAAACGAGTTTCCTACCTCTGCCTCTCAAGTAGCTGGGACTACAGGTGTCCACCACAACGCCTGGCCATTTTTTTTAGGTTGCAGCCACCATTGTTGTTTGGCGGGCCTGGGCTGGATTCGAAACCGCCAGCTCAGGTGTATGTGGCTGGCGCCTTAGCCCGCTGAGCCACAGGTGCTGAGTCCACGCTTTCATCCTTCCCGCACTCTCATCTCTGGCAGCTGCTGCCATCACTCACTCTTGCTGGGCCTGACAGGACCTGGAGACCCCCAGCTCAGCACTCCAGCTAAACAGTAAAGGCCCCTGAGAGGAAACCTCTCCACCAGGTCTGAGCTCTCATGCCTGTGCTCAGATGAGAAAGCTTAGGCCCTAGAGGTGCGCTCTACCTCTTGACTGAAAGCTCCTCATGTGTGTAAAGAAAAGCTTGCGAAAGTAAACTTGAGGGCAGTGCCAGTTTGGGGTATGGATTTGTCCAGGAGTGAAGAAGGAAAAGCCTCTTTCTCTGACTCCACAGTGCAGAGTGAAGAGGAGTTCCAGGCTCTGGCTCTGGCTCTGAGTCTTCCCAACTAAAATGCATAACAGGTTTCCTAATGGTCTGGGTTTTCATCTGGGTCCTCTCTGATTCTGCCATCAGGCAAGTCTTTCTCCTTTCCCAAACTTGGCCTCCTCTGCCTGCTTTAAAGGTGTGGAATAAATGACGCTCATCTTGAACACCCTACAAAGATGAGCGCACCCATCCCAGATCAGCACACCTATCCAGAAAAACTGTAGACGAGTGAGCACTCTGGCTGCTGTTATAACCCAGGGATTTACTCGGGACGCTGAGGCAAGAGAACTTCTTCAGCCCAAGAATTTGAGGTTGCTGTGAGCTATGACACCATAGCACTCAACCCCAGGGCAACTAAGTGAAACTCTGTCTCAAAACAAAACAACAACAACGACAAAAAACAACCCGTGGATTTTAGGGTTGTTTATTAAGCAGCATTATTGTGACAAAAGATAACTGACACAAAGTCTATCCCATTAGGACCGAACAGTCAAATCTGGGTTTTTTTGTTTGTTTTTCTTTGTTTTTTTTTTGAGACAGCCTCAAGCTGTCAGCTCACAGCAACCTCCAATTCCTGGGCTCAAATGAGTGTCTTGCCTCCGCCTCCCAAGTAGCTGGGACTACAGGCGCCTGCCACAATGCCCAGCCATTTTTTGGTTGCAGCGTCATTGTTGTTTGGCAGGTCCAGGCTGGATTCGAACCCACCAGCTCAGGTGTACGTGGCTGGCGCATTAGCCCATTGAGCCACAGGCGCCAAGCCGGTTTGTTTGTTTTTCAAATCACTGTTGTAAATTACTCAAAATAACTTCTCCCTGATTATATAACCAACTTGATATATACATTAAGTTGTTTCATTTCTATTAAAAAAAATCACATTTTAAACTTTTATTTAATCATTATGTAATACACTTATGAGGTTTCAAAGTCAAATCTACAAAATCTCACATTTCTCTTCATTCTGTTTTATCCCTTCCCATAGGCATTTAAAAAAATTATGGTTTATCCTTCCATTTAAAAATATAAGTTAATATACATGTATTTTATGTTTCCTTCTCTTTCAGTAAACTATAGCACACCATGTACTTTTCTTTACCCTGCTCTCTCCACGTAACAATATACCCCAGAGATACAGTACATTATATAAATGCACTATGGTTTATTCAAATGGTCCTTTCCGGATGGACATTTGGGTTGTTTCGACTCTTCGAATATTACAAACAATGTTGTAATGAATAGCCTTGTGCTACTTCTTTTCATACTTTTGCCAGTCCATTATTAAGATAAATTCCTACAAATGGGATTTCTGGGTTAAAACTAAGTATGTGTACTGGGAAAACTGGATATCCACAGGCAAAACAATTAAATTTGAATCCTTACTTTATGCCTTCTATAAAAATGAACTCAACATGGACCAAGAACCTAAACTTTAAAGTGAAAACTATAAAACTCTTAGGAAAAACAAACAAACAAACAAGAAAATCTGCATGATTTAGGTTTGGCAATGGTTTCTTAAGATAGCCAAAGCATAGGAAATGAAAGAAAAAAATAGGTAAATTTTACTTCATTAAAAACGAAAAACTTATACCACTTCACATCCGTTAGGATGACTATTATTAAAAAAAAAAAAAAAAAAAAAGGCAGTGTAGGCAAGGATGTGGCCGAACTGGAACCTGTGGAGTATTTTTTTTTTTTTTTCTAAAAAGTAATGGCCTTGGTTATTATTTTAAGAAATTAGAAACAAAGTTACAAATTATCCAGAAGAAAGTTTTAGGAAGGGAATAATAAGAAGCGTGAGGAGCTACTACTGAGTACCAGGAAATGGGGAGGTGGCTCATATTAGTAGTTCCAGCTTCTCAGGAGGCTGACCCAGGAGGACCACTTGAGTGTAGGAGTTGAGACCAGCATGAATTATATAGCCAGCCCCCAATTTAATTAAAAGACAATTTTAATGAAAAATTCAATAAAGCCAAATAAATGTATTTATTTTGTGAGACAGTCTCACTAGAACCTGTGGAGTATTAATGGTAGGAACGTAAAATGGTCCAACCAATCTGGGAAACAGTTCAGTGGTTTCCTTAAAAAGTTAGACACTGGGAGGCTGAGGAGGGCAGACTGCTTAAGTTCAGGAGTTCAAGAACAGCCTGAGCAAAAGCGAGACCCCACCTCTAAAAAATAGCTGGGCATTGTGGCGGGCACCTGTTGTCCCAACTACTTGGGAAGAGGAGGCAAGAGAATCACTTGAACCCAAGAGTTGGAGGTTGCTGTGAGCTGTGATGCCACTGCACTCTACAGAGGGTGACAAAATGAGACTCTGTCTCAAAAAAACAAAAAAACCCAAAAAGTTACTACCATATGATCCAGTAACTCCACCCTTGGGTATTTAACTAAAAAAAACTGAAAACAGAGATTCAAATAGATACTTATATGCCAATGTTCACAATAGTGTTTATTGACAACAATCAGAATGTAGAAACGACCTAAGTGTCCATCAAGAGGTTAACGGATATACAAAATGTGCTACGAAATATTATTCAGCCATAAGAGCAATGAAGTTCTGATAGGGATGAATCCTGAAAACACAGTAAGTTTGAAGAAAGCTACATACAAAAGGACAAATATTGTTATGATTCTACTTATGTATGAAATATCTAGAATAGGTAAATTCATAGACAGAAAATATAAAGGTTACCAAGGACAGGAGAGGGAAATTAAAGAAAAAGAAAGTAAATAATTTATCTTGGAGTACATTTAGGGCAGCAGTTCTCCACCTGTGGGTCGCAACCCCTTTGTAACAATGAAAATGCATCCTGCATATCAGATATTTAATTACGGTTCATAACAGTAGCAAAATTACAGTTATGAAGTAGCGACAAAAATAATTTTATGGTTGGGGGTCACCACAACATGAGGAACTGTATTAAAGGGTCGTGGCATTAGGAAGGTTGAGAACCACTGATTTAGGGGATTACAAAAAAAGCACGTGCCATTTTGACAGACCCTGCTGACCTCCCCGCTGTGGGGACCGCGTCACACCACCTGCCCTCTCACAGCAATGCCCAACAGGGTCTCTCTGAGGGCTCATCCAAGCAGCATACTGCCGAACTGCAGGACTTGCACCTGAGTGCTTACACGCAACAGTAGTGCTGCTGCATCTGTGTATTTTCTTATAACAGAACAGTTAAAAATTCCTAATTATGCTTTTTTTTTTTTTTTGAGACAGAGCCTCAAGGTGTCACCCTGGGTAGAGTGCCGTGGCATCACAGCTCACAGCAACCTCCAATTCCTGGGCTCAAGCGAGTCTCCTGCCTCCGCCTCCCAAGTAGCTGGGACCACAGACGCCCGCCACAACGCCCGGCCATTTTTTTTTTTTTGGTTGCAGCCGTCATTGTTGTTTGGCGGGCCCAGGCTGGATTCGAACCCGCCAACTCAGGTGTACGTGGCTGGCGCCTTAGCCTGTTGAGCCACAGGCGCCGAGCCCCTAATTATGTTTTAATCTGCTTGAGTTGGTTAAGTGTTACCAGGAGAGTCTGAGAGTTCCTCAGAGAAAGACACTGAAAGATTTGTAAATTAAAGAAAAGAGAACCACCAAGCGAGGACTACGCACATCACTTTGCTTTGACAAATATGTGGATGTCGTGGTTATCGTAAATTCTAATTCTAGAGATAAAATACAAAACTCAGTTTGCGTAGTGCCATGGGTGAACAGTACTTAATTACCAATACCTTCCACATGCGATGAACCATACTTTTGATAATTCTAGAACGAAGATAAAACACATTTTCACCGATCACTTTTACTTTGATTAGAATTACCCTCGTTGACATTTTGGGAAGTAACATCACCAATGTATGTGTCATATCTCCTCTAGAATTTTAATATATAACCTGAGGTACAAGACTAAAAATGTAAGAAAATGATAATTTGCCAAAAGAAACAAATGATGCACAAGCTTACCTTTCCATTCAGCAACCAGCTTAGCCTCTGAAATTGCGAAGTTTGGACGGCTTTTTGAAAGAATACCTTTTCCAAAATAACCCTTCCAGGAAGAGAAAAAACAAAGTCAGTTCACATTTAGTTACCAGTTTTTTTTTTTTTTTGAGGCAGAACCTCAAGCTGTCACCCTGAATAGAGTGCTGTGGCATCACAGCTCACAGCAACCTCCAACTCCTGGGCTCAAGCGAGTCTCCTGCCTCTGCCTCCCAAGTAGCTGGGACTACAGGCGCCCGCCACAACGCCCGGCCATTTTTTGGTTGCAGCCGTCATTGTTGTTTGG
>CAUYRH010028934.1:0-40483 GCA_963574655.1 Perodicticus potto | reverse complement strand
ATTGTGATAACATTCAAGAGACTTTCTCATTACTTTGTGAGAACAATTTTGATCCGTATTTAGAAGTTTTCTCCTAACCCTTCAAATATGTACCACCGGTGTGGTCCCGCCCTCTATCCTCACTCCCCCAACCCTCCCTCTCCCGAGGGGAGAGCTGTGTTTTGATTCACCAAGTAAGTTTCAGTTATCCTTTAAGTAGAGATGTTAAATATTCAAACATTCGTCAAGTTCTTGCTTCTGAAGTGTCAATGGAGACAGCATCTCTCATACACACCTTTTATGAAGTAGAAAGCTGTCCTCTGTCTGGCCCAACATACGGGGACACTGAATCTCCGTGAGTAAGATGGGGCACTCCTTCCAAGCACACACAGCCCTGCAGGCACCCATGAATAAACACAAGCTGGGTGTGAGGCTCTTGCATCCTGCATGCCGGCTTTGTGCAGGATGCAAGAAACTCGACTCTCCCACCCAGAGAGTGGCTCTGTGCTGCCTGCCCCCACCCTTATGTGCATGCAGCAGCACATATTATCAGCTCCTAAAATTGCCCTAATAGCCCCATCTGGACCTCAGAAAGAAGGCAGGTGTTCCTTCAATGAAAATCTTGACCCTGTGGCCACATCAATCTGAGATTGTACAGCAGGAGGTCCTCTCTTTCTCCACACTCACTGCAGCCACTCTGCAGACATGGGCTCTCTGAAAGACCCATGGCTGCACCTACAGAGAGCTATTCCAGCTGGGGCACTGAGGAATACAGCAGAGGAAGAGCAAGGAATCAGGGCCCAGAAAGGAGTCCTAGGCTCAACCCTGGGAATGCGTGTGTCTGCGAGACCCAGGTGTTCCCCTGTCCTAGGAGCTCTGCCCTTCCCTCTGTACTCTTGAATGCCGTCCACTGTGATACTCTCCTCCCTTCTCTTGTATGTAGGAAACTTCCCTTTAGGTTTCCCATTAGGGATCAGGTGGCGGTAGGGCGTTAGGACTCTGCAATTCTAAATCTCTCTTCCAGTGCCTTCCCTTTGAGAAGTCTGAAGATCAGGCACAATCCTCCCACCTGGAATACTAAGAATATTGCAAATATAGGGAAAAGGGGATTCTGGAGGAACCCAACCTGTCGAAGGGCAATAATGTGGCTGGAGACAATCTTGTCCTGCATCCCCAGATGAGAAAAGCAGCAGGTGTGACAAAGGCAGTGAACTGAGCTGCCCACAATCCCACTGGGGCCTTTTGGAGGGATTTTTAGGATCATTTTCATTCTGGAAGAGCCAGGGTAAAACATTATTTTCAGGTATTCACCTGGCCACATGGAAACATGTTTGGTTCCAGCTGCTGTGCCTGGCCGAGCTCAGCAGAAATATCAAGTCACTTCCAATCTATGATTTTCTGCTGATTCTGACAAAAGCAACCCACTTGGGTCTGAAGAGGAAACACTGTGTTTACTCACACAGTTCCTCTCTTCTTTCAAAAGAGGCTGAACTGCTCCAGAAAGCAAGTTAGTGGGGACGGGCAAGCATGCCCTGGCGGCTGGCAGCACTGGAGGGGGAAGACGGAATGAATGGATATCACTCAGACTCCAAGCTATTAACTAAACAGTTGACCACCAAAGTGGTGAAAGTTCATGGTGATTGTTATGGTCAGTCAGCCTGCAAAGGGCAGTTTCCACTATGAAGTGCAACTGGGTGACACCTCCTGGCCCCTGACATTTCTCCTGAACAGCTGCACAAGCAGGTCTCAGGAATCCTGGCTCCTTAAATCACCTGGCTGCCCAACTAGGACTTTTATACTTTACTTTTATTCTTGCAGCTTCTTAAGCTCTCCAGGTAAAGAGAAATTTAAAAGATTTAGAGTTATCTGGTCTTGAGTTCACCTTTTTAATGCACCAATTCATTATTCTGAAACTTGGTACATAAAGGTTCAGAATTAAGTATTTAGCTTGCATATTGTACGAACTATATTTTATTGGGTATGAACCAAATAACTAACAAAGGAAATATTCTTATTAGAGCGCTACCTGACAAATGTAGCAGGAATGATAGAATTCTAGAAATTGATAGTTTGTGACATGTAAGGGAATATGCAACTGGCCAATGGTTATCCATGGCTTAAAAACCATCAATAAAAGTGTTTATAGGGACTTTACTAAGTATGGCCCAGATTAAGAACACCTGATCCCAGTTATCAGCTTTGACAATTGTTGAAAAAAGGTCAGATATTCTCTGTTTCCTCGTGTGATATACTAGGAAGTACACAGCACCACCTGTGAATGAAAACTGTTGTCAAAAGAAACATATTGAGCTGAATCTAATAATGCCACTAGATTAACCTGCCAGTTGATAGAAAATATGGAGGACAGAGGAACTTACCAAGCAAAATCAAGTGGAAATAATCAACCCAATTCAGAAGAAACAACCAGATATCTTCAGCAAGTGGTTGACATGCTAGAAAAGAGAAGGGAAAAACATTAAAGAGAAAAAGAACCTTCAGTAAACAGTCTAATGAAAGTGTCCTTATGATAAAATGACTTTTTTTCTTCTGGGTAGATGCCTAGTAGTGGGATTACAAAATAAGATGGGAGGTCTAATTTCAGTTTCTTGGGGTCCTGCCCCAAGAGCAGCGTCTGCTGAGACCTGTGGAAACTGGCAGCGATTGTTAAAGAAATACAGAGTTAGGAGCAACAGTAAAGAAAGCTAAGAGACATAGAGTAGAATTAAAAGTGGGAGTCAGGAGTCCATTTCCCATCATGGGATTCCAGCAATGGCCCAGAATTTCGCCAGTGCTTGCTCCAATCTGATTTTACTGAAGTCTATTTGCCCAGAGGGTAAGATGAAGGAGGGAACAAAGATGTCAGCAATTTCTGGGATTGATCATATATCAGCTCCTATTGTTATTATTATTAACCTTAAGGGTAGCCTTCAGAATTCTGAAATCTGAGCCTTGTATTGGGAGAGATGCCTGCTTGAAGTCGCACACACAGATTTCTAGGGAGGTGTTAAGCTTTGCTAGTTCTCTGCGGAGTAAAACAACTACTCTGAGTGATCAGTGGGAGGGAGGCATTTTCCTCCCATCACCACCACAGAGAATTTTCCTCTGTGATAAGGGATGTAAGCTCTTCTGCCCATATCTCAGAGCTTGAGCTACTCTCCTGGTCTCTGACCCAGGAAAATGCAAATCTGCACAATGGGTATCTGCTTTGCCCATTTAAGGGGCAGACCCAGCAGGGTGTTTGTAAGCTGAATTCCCAACAGGCTAGAATTTCAGAAAAGGCAAGAAGCTTGCTAGCAATGGCTATCTTAAATGTAAAGTAGATGACTTTTCTTGGTTCTGACTCACTCAGTTTACTTTTTAGTTTTCCTCATTTTCTGGGAGTGCTTTTCTTTGCCAAGAATGGGGTCTTCAGTCTCCATTCTCCCAGCAGAGTTCCTTGCAGATTTGCCATACTTCCTCCCAAAAAGGTTGTATTAGTTTGCAGTTCCATCATCTATATAAAAATGTCCCCTTGTCTCCACATCCACACCAACATCTAAAGCTTTGAGCCTTTGTGATATGGGCTATTCTCACTGGGGTTAGGTGATATCTCACAGTGGTTTTGATTTTCATTTCTCTGATGATTAGAGATGATGAGTAATTTTTTCTTGTTTGTTAACTATTTCTCTGTCTTCCTCAGGGAAGGTTCTGTTCATGTGTCTTGCCCAGTGATAGATGAGATTGTTTGCTCTTTTTTTGTTGATTAATTTGAGTTCTATATGGATCCTATTTAGCAAGCCTTTATCAGATTTGTAACATACAAATATATGTTCCTATTCTGAAGGCTGTCTATTTGCTTAACTTGTTGTGTCTTTAGCTGTGCAGTAGCTTTTCAACTTACTTAAGTCCCATTTGTTTGTTGTTATTGTTGTTGCAATTGCCACTGAAATTTCTTTTTAAAATCTTTCCCAAGACAAACATTCTCAATAGTTTTTCCCAAACGTTCTTCTAGGATTTTTATCACTTCATGTCTTAAGTTTAAATCTTTTATTCATCTTAAGTCAGTTTTTTGAGTGGTGAAAGGTGTGGGTCCAATTTCGATCCTTTAAATTTAGTAGTCCAGTTCTCCCAGCACATTTGTTGTATAAGGATTCTTTCCTCCACTGTATACTTTTGTTTTGTTTATCAAAGATCAGATGGCTATAAGAGATTGGTTTCATCTCTTGGTTTTCTATTCAGTTCCATATGTCTATGTCTCTATTTTTGTGCCAATACCATTTTGTCTTGATCAGTGCCAACTTGTAATATAGCCTAAAGTCTGGTAGAATGATGCTTTGTTTTTATTACTAAGAATTGCCTTTGCTATACAGGGTTTTTTGGGGGTTTTTTTTCTGGTTCCACATGAAAGGATAACTATTTTTTCCAGTTCTTTAAAGTATGATGTTGGTATTTTGGTATTCTAATGGAGATTGCATTGAATCTGGAGATTGCTTTCAGTAGTATAGACATTTTAACAATGTTTATTCTTCCCAGCCAAGAGGTTGGTATGTTCTATTTGTTAGTGACTTCTCCTATTTCTTTTATTAGGGTTTCATAATTTTCATTGTAGAGGTCCTTCATCTTTTTTGTTAGGTATATTTCTAAATATTTATTTTTTTAAGCTACCATGAAAGGAATTGTGTCTTTGACTAGTTCCTCAACTTGTCTGTAATTGGTGTATACAAAAGCTACTAATCTGCGGACATTGATTATATACCCTGAGACATTACTGTATTTCTTGATCACTTCCAGGAGTCTTATAGTTGAGTCTCTGGGGTTATCTAAGTATCTAAGTGTAAGATCATATCATCAGAAAAGAGTGAGACCTCTCTGTCCCCATTTGGATACCGTTTATATACTTCTCTTGCCTGAATGCATTTGCTAGACCTTCCTCAACTATGTTGAAAAGCAGTGATGATAGAGGACGTTGTTGTATGGTTCTGATGCTAAGTGGAAAAACTTTTATTTTTACTACATTCAGTATGATATTGGCTGTGGGATTGTTGTAAATGGCTTCAATCAGTTTAAAAAATGTGCTACCTATGCCTATATTCCTAAGTCTTATTAGAAAACAATACTGAATTTTATCAAATGCTTTTTCTGCATGAATTGAGAGGATCATATGGCCTTGTTTTTGCTTGTATTGATATGTGAATTATGTTTATGGATTTGCATATATTAAACCAGATTTTTATCACCAGGAGGAAGCCTACTTGCTCATGATGTATACTTTTTTTAATGTGTAGCTGTAATCTATTAGGTATGATTTTAATGAGTACTTTTGCATTGATATTCATTAGTAAAATTGGTCTGTAGTTCTCCTTTTTAATTGAGTCCTTTCCTGGTTTTGGTATCAGAGTGATATTTGCTTCATAGAACATGTTTGGGAAGGTTCCTTCCTTCTCAATGTTTTGGAATAGTTTCTGGAGTATAAGTACAAACTCTTTAAAGGTTTCATAGAATTATGGTGTGAAGCCAACTTGTCCAGGGTTTGTTGTTGTTGTTGTTGATTTTTTATTGTATCTTCAATCTCAGTGCTTGATATTGGTCTGTTCAAGAGATATAGTTATTCTTGGTTAAGTGTAGGAAGATAGTATGATTCTAGGTATTGGTCCATTTTCTCAACATTATCAAATTTCTGGGCACAGAGTTTCTTGTAGTAGTAAGAGATAATCTCTTATATCTCTGTGGTATCAGTATTTCCTCTTTTATTATTTTCCCCTTTTCTTTTCTTATTGAAGATATTAGAGAGTTTACATTTCTGTTTCTAGTTAATCTGGCCAACAGTTTATCAAATTTATCTTTTGAAGAACCAACTTTTTGTTTCATTAATTTTCTGAATGATTCTTTTGTTTCCAATGTCATTTATTTCTGATTTAATTTTGGGTATATCTTTTCTTCTGCTAGGTTTGGGATTAGATTGTTCTTTTTCCATTTCCTTAAGATTCTTAGTAAGTTTGTTGATGTACTCTCTTTCTGGTTTTTGGATTTAGGCATTTAATGTGATAAATTTACCACTTAGGTTTGCTTCTGCATTATCCCATGGGTTTTTGTAACTTATAGCTTCATTTTTGTTATGTTCAAGGAATTTAACAATTTCCTCCTTTATCTCTTCATTTACCCAACTGTCATTCAACATAAGATTATTTAATTTCCATGCCTTTGTGTGGGGATTACAGTTTTTGTTGGAGTTGAATTCTACCTTTATTACCTTCTCATCTAAAAAGATACAAGGTATAATTTATATTCTTTTAATTTTGTTAATGTTTGATCTGTATCCTAGGATATGATCAATTTTGGAGTATGTTCCATGGGCTGACAAGAACATATATATTCCTTAGCTTTGGGATGGTGTGTTCTGTATATATGTCTATTAAGCCAATTTGTTCTAGGGTCACATTTAAGTCTCTTGTATCTTTGTTTAGCTTCTGTTTAGAGCATTTGTCCAGGTCTATAAGAGGGCTGTTAAAGTCCCCAGCTATTATGGTATTATGGGATATCATATTGCTCAGACCAATCAAGGTCTGTTTCATAAATGTGCGAGCATTTAAGTGGGTTGCATAAATATTTAGAATTGAAATGCCCTCTTATATTGTTCCCTTTACCAGAATGAAGTATCCATATTTGACTTTCTTGACTTTAGTTATTTTAAATCCACTTGTATCTGAGAATAAGATTGCAACTCCTCTTTTTCTTCTGATTTCCATTTGCCTGAAATATTGTTTTCTATTCCTTTACACGGAGCCTTACTTTGTCCTTCAAGGTTAGATGTGTTTCTTGAAGAATTACATGGATCACTTGTGCTTTTTTCTACAATTGGCCAACCTATACCTCTTTGATGGGGAATTCAAGCCATTTACATTTATTGAGAGAATTGATATGTATGATGGAGTTCTATTCATCTTATTTTGTGAAACTCTTTTGCTTAGTTTTATTCTTTGCACCATTGTGGAAGCTAGGTTTTATCCTTTAGTTTCTGGGTGTTTACTTTGCTGGTGGTCCATTGCGATGGTAAGTGTGGAAAATATGTCTAAATATTTCCTGTAGATCTAGTTTTGTTGTGGCAAATTTCCTTAGTATTTGTATATCTGTGAAAGATTTTATTTCTCCATTAGTTATGAAGGTAAGTTTAGCAGGATACAACTTTCTGGGCTGATTTTTTTTTTAATAGGGTAAAATTAGATGACCATTGTCTCTGGCTTGGAAAGTTTCAACTGAAAAGTCTGCTTTCACCCTCATGATCTCCCCTATAGGTCAATTGGTGCTTATAGAATTTTCTCTTTCACCTTGACTTTGGACAGGTTCGTTACAATGTGTCTTGGATATGCTCTGTTTGTGTTTAGAGGGTTTGATATCCCTCTAAAAAGTGTGTTTTGGAATCTTTAGTGAAACTCTGGAAATTTTCATTTATGATATCCTCCAGTAGGGCTGCCTTTCCTTTGGGACATTCTTCTTCCCCTTCAAGAATCCTTATAATTCATATGTTTGAGTGCTTCATGAAGTCCCATAATTCTCTGAGTAAATGTTCTGCTTTCTCTCTCTTCTTTTCTGCCTCTTTAACTACCTGACTTAGTTTAAGAGCTTTATCCTCTAGCTCTGAAACTTTTTCTTCTCCATGGTCTAATCTGTTATTAAAACTTTCTACTGCATGTGTAAGTTCCCTGATTGACTCCTTTGATTCCTTAAGCTCCACCATATCCTTTCTATATTTCTCATATCTTTCCTCCATTTTTTGGTTCTGTTTTCTGCTTTCTCATCAATTCCCTTAATGGCCTTTGTCATCCTTATTTTCAAGTCCTTTTCTTTCATTTCCATTAATTCTTTATAGATGGAATCCTCTGCAGAAGCTTCCCTATGGTCCCTTGGAAGGATTAGTCTGTTTTGGTTTTCATGTTGCCAGAATTTTTCTGTTAGTTCCACCTAATGTGTGTTTTTGTCTTGTTTACTTCCTTCCTCTACTTTTTCCTTCTCACTGCTTCTTTTGCTTTAAATTATTTGCCTCAAACCTAAGTTGTTGAAGTTTGGTTTAAGGACAAAAGGAAGAGAAGGGTAAAGAGAAACAAAGGATAAAAGAAAAAGATAAAAAGAAAATATAAGGATTGTAAAAGGAAATAATTGGATAAAAGGATAGAAGAAGGAGAGAAAGAGAGCAATAGGAGAAATGATGGTGTTCATCAGGTGCTATGACCATACTCACAACTCTGGGACTTTGGGGGGCCAAGCTGGGCAGGCCCCTCTAAGTCAGGGGCTCCTTACCAGCTTGGGCAAGATCAAGACCCACCTCCACCAAATATAGGAAAAACATCAGGAGTATGTTTCAATGGAGTCCTATTAATACCATCATTCCAAAGGCCAAAGCTAGAAGGACACTCTAGACTGTGAGCTTGTGACCTCCTTCAGACAGACCAATGCTGTGACCACTCCCAACACTCAGGGAAAAGAAAAAAATAAACATAAAAATTAAAAAAAAAACTAAAATATCTTTACATAAGATAAAAAAAATAAAAAAGGGCTATCTTAGCTGTTTATGAGAAATTTAAGTGGGAAAGCTGAGAAGAATAGAAAAATCTCTATCAAAAGGGAGAAAAAAGGGGGGAAGAAATAAAAAAGAAAGAATAAAAGGGGCTGAAAAACCATAATAAAAATGGAGGAGTCCCCACTATTGAAGAAAGGAAAAATGAAAAATAAAAATACAACCAACCAAACAAAAACATAATCAAAAAAAAAAAAAAGAGAGAGAGAGAGAAAACTAAGGAACAATTTTGGAAAAGGAGCAAAAACTAAAGGGTGTGTGTGTGTGTATGTGTATGCACACACACACACATATATATATAGCCTGGACACCAGATGGTGGTATGGTGTTAGGAGATGAAGAACATACACTGATTCTGCTGTATAAGATGGGGGACAAAAGCCACTCTCTCATTGTAGAGATGAACCGGTTCTGTCTTCTTGACTTATTTGCCCTCAACTGGGGCCTGGTCACTTCATTAGCCTTCAGTCTCTGCAGGATTTGGGTCCTAAAGCTCTTGCCATATTCCTTATGAGGCACATCAAACAGTGTCCCTTGACAACAAAGTGGCCTTCCCAGGAGTGCAGGAACTTCTTAGCTCACCCCAAGTACGGTTGCCCAAGCTCAGCAGGAATGCCAGTATCAACTGTGCATTAGGATCTTGCAAATGGTTCCTCCCACATGGTATTTCCACAATGGTTGTGCCCAGCTAGTAGGCAAACTGACGAGAGCTCTACCTTTCCCATTATTCAATTCCAGCCACTGAATGCTGTTTGAGTCCACTCACTTGTTTAAGCCTTCCAAGGCAGCTACAGAGAGCAGTTTAGCCCAAAATTAAAAACTGCAGGACAGCTCTTTTCTGTCCCCATTCTTCTGCAGGTGGACTGGCCAGCCAGTCTCTGCCTTACCCAAGTACTCACCTTCGATGCTGGTTTTTGTCAGCTCCAGATCTCCTTGCTGGCTTCTGGAGTCCACCACTGCTTCACTGTGACCCAGAGTTATGTCCCTGGGTAGGTTTCCCTAGCCAGAGGTGGCTGGATTTCTTTTTCTCCTTTCTTGCCATGTGTGACTAGTAAGGAGATCTTTTTAGTCAGACATCTTGCTCTAACCCCTCCTATTAAGTAATTTTTGAGGAAAATCATTAATTTTGTTTGTTGTGATATTGATATTATCAATATTGTTTGATATTGTCCTTATGTTTTTTAAGAACTTTCATCTATTCCAGATGCAAGTGTAAATACATACAGATTAAGTGATATGGCATTTGGATTTGTTTAAAATACTTCCCTTCCCAAAAAAAAGAGAAAGAGAGAGGGTTCTAATAAATAAAGAATGGAAAGATGTATAACTGATGAAGACAGGTGATAGCAACTAACTTCTGGTTTGAAAATATTCATAATATAAGAATAAAACACATCTGCAATTTAATTATTAGCTGTGTTGTATTGGACATGTCCTAAATTTTCTGGGTTCTGATTTTCTCATTAATGAAACAGGGATAAAAATGTTTTCTCTCTCATGATTGCTTTGGAGATTAATGAGTGTAATAGGCCTGAATAATGTCAGCTCCCAGTAAGTACTTAATAATGCAAAAGCCCCTTGTAGACATCACAGAAAATCCTTAACACTTTGTTGATGCTCATCCTTTTAAGTGGGTGGATTCCACCTCAACACAGCTTCAGTCTTCCTTTTGAGTCCAGACTCAAATATAACCTTTCCTTGTGGGTTTCCTAGTGGACATGTCTCAGTCATGTCCAAAATTTTAGTATATTAACACAGTGCCAGCCATATAGTGAGGCTTGAGTGTATGTGAGCTGGTCAACAGAATTAATGATGCTTAATAATCTAGCACATTTAAAGAGTGATCAACATTCAAAGGGAATAAAATATAAGACATGGGCTACCAGAGCTGGGGTGAAGAGAAAGTTGATGAGAAGATTGAATATAATCTCTTCATTAAAATGCTCAATGGAGAAGAAAAAAGATGTAACTATAATTCTCTTAGCAGGAGTCAGCAGAACAGTTGCAGTATGTATATGAGATAAGCACAAAGTAATAAGTCAAAGTACTTTGGAAAAGTAAAAACAGAGGGAGAGCACAAATGCAATCCTATTCAAAGCAAGTAAAACACTTTCTCAACATTCTGGAGACCTCCAGAGCACTTGTTCAGTTTGATATTTTACACATTGCAGACCAAGTAGTACTTACATCTTGGCACAAGACTAAAAACATCCCCCACTGGGCTGCGCCTGTGGCTCAAAGGAGTAGGGCACCAGCCCCATATACCAGAGGTGGTAGGTTCAAACCCAGCCCCAGCCAAAAACTACAAAAAAAAAAAAAATCCCCTTAAAAGTTCAGTCTAAGTTTTGCAAAAGTTATTTTTAGATACTTGCATCTCCTAAAATAAGAAACTCGTCTTTAAATACAGATAATAATACACTATATTTGAGTGAGACATTAAAATAAAAGGGAAGAGCTTAGTAGAAACTCATAAAGGTGAGGTTTGGGGAAGAATAATTTAGGACCAGTTAGAAATGTGGAGAGATGGGTAGGATGTAAGAAAAACATCAATTAAGAATATCATTAGGGTTCTGAAGAGCTGGAACCAGTACAACGAGGATTCTTAACACAACAGCTCAGCAAAAGAATCATTCTGCTCTAAGCCAAAAATGGATACTTCGAGATGAGTTCCATTACAGGAAAATGGTGATGTAATGGAAAATGTGTTAGAGACAAATACCACATGATAGAGAAGAGAAAATCTTTTTGGAAAGCAGATATCAAAATCAGAAATGATGTGATAAGAAATTAAAGAAATTGTAAAGTAATATATCACATATTTAAATTTTTGAAATACTGTATTTTAAGGGGATCCTATTGATAACTAATAGATTGAGGATAAATTCAAGTTTAAGGCAATCAGTTTATCTTGAAAAACAGGGAAATCATTTGTAATCCAGTAAATGCCACATGCCTCAAAAAGTAGATAGGCATGAATGAGGCTATTTTTCTTTGCATATTATGTCAAAAACAGTGGTGATAAATGTGGATGCAATTTTGAACTGTCTGAAGCTTTCAGAAATTGGAAGCCTTTTAAGAGATCTGATTAATTTAACATGTCAAACCTAATGGTGAATGAGCTCAATTTCTCCAAAGAGCAATTAGTCAATAGAATAAATTAACATGAGATATTGTCAAATGCAAAGACTGTGCTCATTGACAAAGATAAAACACTTTTATTGCTATTGGTGAACCTGCTTCTTTGTTGTATGAAAGGCTTCTGTGACATAATTCCCTCACTGACCCAAATGCTTACAATAAGCTGCTAACATTTCTCACCTGAAGCACTGCAAAAGCCTCCTAATTTGTCTCTCCTGAGCCACGTTTATCCACCTACTATCTGTTCTTTGTGTACTATCCACTTGATATTTCAAAACCACATAACTCTTTTGAAAACTTTTCAGTAGCATCCCATCGCATTTGAGATAAACAACTAAGATCAGCATATCTCACAAAGCTGGGGGTCCCTGAAGACTCCTCAGCTTTCTCCACCACACCCTACCACTTTCCAATATCTCCTGCCCTTTTTGTCATTTCTTTGCATTCGCCATGCTATCTCTGAGTTTCCTCATAGCCTCTTCCCTCTTCCTAAAATACTCTTCTCCTTCTCCAACTTCTCACATAGTTGTAGTTAACTCTCATCCTTCAGATGTCAGGTCAGACCGTAGAGGTACTTGCTCAGGGACCCCTTCAGACTTCTCTGACAAGGCCAAGTCACTCTACTGAATATTTTCAATGCCTTCTGGGCTCTGTGTAGCACTATCACAGTCCTCATGACCCTTCCTCAAGTCCTTTCATTCATATTTCCAAAGCCACCAGTCTTCTCTGTTTCATTATCTCCTTGTGTGACCTCACCTGGGATCTCATAGCTTCGAGGACCACCTGCATGACAACAGTATTCACATTTATGCATCCTGACCCAGACATCAGCATGAGTTCCTTGGTACTTTCTTCAACTATGTACATTACATCTCCTCTTGGAAAGCAATAGTCATCTTAAATTTACTCTATTAAAACAAAGCTCTTGGTTATTACCCCATCCCCTGCTCAGTAACCTGCATGCACCTACCCCCAGTCTTGGGCACTTCAACAGTTGGTTCTACCACCCATCCAGGTTCTTCAGCCAAAACCTAGGAATTGTCCTTCATTCCTCTCTCCTCTCTGCCTAAACCCTGACAATGAATCCACCATGACATTCTACTGGTTCTTTCATGATGACAGGGCCCATATCTGACCATTTCTCTACAATTCCATGGCAACCTCCCTGGATAAAACCACCAACATGTGCCCCCAGAATTGTTGTAATAGTTTCCTCATTGCCTTCTGATTTTTCTCACCTCCATTTTCTATAGTCATCAAAGTGGTTTTTCAAATCATAAAGTGGAATATGTGACTCTCCTTGTTAAATTTCTCTGTGGGTTCCCACTGCATTTAGGATAAAACACAAACTTCTCACCAAGCCCACAGCCCCCATGCCCCTACCCCTCTGTCCTCATCTTCTTGAGTCTCTCACTTCTTTACTAAGCTTAGACAGATTAGCTGAGAGGAAAAACCCTGAGCTAAACATATCAGGAAGACAGGGAGAAAAATGAGGGAATAAATTGAAACTACAACAAACTCTGCACCTCCTTTGACAGAAAGTTAATAGATCAGAACTAAAATTGTAAAGTCAAAAAGGAACATGTAAGTCTGTTATTTAGAAATATGAGGAAAAATACTAAAATAATTCACAAAATATATTGAAAACAGTTGTCTATGGAAGCAACAATTAGACATGGTAATGGTGAGGACTGACACAGTAGGAAAACTCCTATTCATTGTTACAAATTTTTAGTACAATTTGACTTTTAAAGGACACACATGTATTACTTTGAAAAAATAGAATAAAATTTTGAAAGAAATATAGAGGGAAAGAGTGAGATCTTGCGAAGAAATAGACTTAAGAGAGAGAAGAATCCAGAAGAACTATAGAATGTTTTACAATTTTCTAAGACAAAAGAGGAAAGAGTGAAGTACATCGCTGAGATTTGACTGAGGAAATTATATTTTGGGTAAAGGATAAACTTTACAGGCGCCACTCTGTTTCCTTGGCAACAGAACTCCTTGCTAATGACAATGATTTTATAATGCAAAATGCATATTAAGTAAATAGTGATTGGGGAAAAGCAATACAAGGCTTTGAGAGGCTGCACTTTGACAGAGAGCCTCAGACAGAGTTGGTGCAAGTCAAAGATGAAGATTTAAGAACTGAATGTGTCTGCTCTGCGGGAACTTCCCAAGTATTGCAGACGCATTCCATCTTCTGTTTTAGTAAAGTCACAGTATACAGTAAGTAAATTCAGTAGAACCTACATAGATGACCATCTCCCTACATTGACCACCTCCTTAAGTTGACCTAATTTTCATAGGCCAGGCACACACCACATGTATGTATCAGTACAACAGGCCTAGTTCCTTATGTTGACCACCTCCCTATGTTGACCAGTTTGTTACAGTCCTTGGGTGGTCAACTTACAGAGGTTCTACTGTATTTCATGGCTCTACACTGCCTCATCTATGAGGCTACAGCTGTCACTCTCCTTTAAGAAAGCCCTTGAAGAAGTAAGGTAGGTGGATCTAAATTCACTCTTCACCTTCACATTTGCCCTTGATAGAGCCTGTTACTTATTAGTTGGGAAGTAATTTTTTTTTTTTTGAACAGACAAATGAATAAATGGATGAATGAACAAAGTTTCTTCAAGAAATGTGGCATGTTACCTCCTTGGCTGGAGTTTAAAGACTATTGAAAGCGATTATTTCTCCCCATCCTAGATGTGCTCACTCAGTTCTTGAGTCTGTACAAAGGGGGTGGGAGGGTCCTTATGTGGGCTTTGTGCCATTGAAACTTGATAGAACCTCTCAAAGTTTGAAAGAGCTATAATTCTCCCTTTGGAAAATCAAAACTTAAACTCCACAGACTTCTGTAAATACATAAGCATGTAAGTTTATGCAGATCTAGGGCGGCATTTAGGCACTCCCACATACCAGCAGGCCCAGAACCATCTGTAGGTGAAGCAGGGATAATTTGAAGGGCACAAAATGGCCTGCCAACCCAAACATGTCTCCCTTCTTGAATAGCCATAAATCGAAAAAAACATCTTTATCATATTTGATACTAAGATTAATATTATTTTTAAAAAGTTGCATCTGGAATTCCACCATATTATGTAAAAAGGAAAAAATCATCAACTGGAAAAGGGAAGAGGGTGATAGGAGAGAAAAAACAGCTCACTGATACAAAACCTATGGTAGTAGGTTTGTCATGAACTCACTGAGTTACCTTACGAAACTTAGATAACCTCACTGAGTCTTCATTTGTAAAGCTATAAAATACAGATTAAACTCCCAACTTCTTAGTATTATTATACAAATAACAGAGTATTCAGTAAACTGTAAATCACCATGTATATGGTAGCCTTATTAAATTTAGTTATTAAACACTGAGGCTAGTTGGGTTGTAAAATGAACTAGCAGACATTAGAAACTTGAGATAATATAACAGAAAACAAGAAATGTTACTAACAGGGAGGATGAGATGCCAAGAGAAAGAGCAAAGAAAGATAAATTATGGAGACACTTTCTCCATGTTCTTTATCAAACTACACGCGTGCTCCTACAGAACCCCGCCCACACCACACTGGGACTCATACTGATGCTCCAGCCACAAAGCCTGCCCCTGAGTCCTCAGAGACCACACCATTGTTGTCAAACTGTGGGTAATGACCTATCTTTGAATTGTCATCCATAGCCCTGACCAGCATTTTTATAAATGAAATAGAATTGAAGAAACAAAAAAAGGAAATATCAAAGCTCATTATATATAGAAAAGGTACATATTATTTTGCGAAGCTTTTGTTTTTCCTTGCAGTGTATTTGAGTGTGTACATGTGGGTCCTGGATTACAATTTAAAACATATTGCTTACTACTAGTCACAATCAAAGAAAATGAAAATGCCTCTGCCATATGCCACTAACATGCTAAGACACTTGTAGTTACCTAAATATGCAACATTGTTTCATATCTCCAGGCCTGCACAGATGCCCACTTTAATCCATATGTGTGTTCTTGACAATGCACGGCCAAAGTTTAGTCACCTGTTCTGTGGCTCCAGACATTCCTTTTTGTTCTCCCTAGGACAAGGATTATGTTCTGTGTGTGCCTTGGTCTCGTCTCATTGTGTGTAGATTCAATCGATTGTATCAGGTTTTATTTACAGTTAATTGAACATGGTCTGCCTACTAAATTCTTAACTTCTTGAAGGCAGAAACTCTCATCTTTTTAGGCCAAGAACATGTTTTGTAGGTGTGCTTGAAAGGTTTGCTGAACCAACATATAAAAGATAAGTTGAAAAATAGAAAAACCATTTTTCCTCTTGAAAAGTGCTTCTTAAGCAGTCATCTGACTAAGAAGTGGGATGTGTGCAGTTATCACACAAGACAGAACAACAACCGTCACCTAGATGATTCTGCAAGGCTGCATTCATCTGCCACTGAAGAAACTCTGGCACTGCTCATGAGTGTAGACATCAAATTGATATGAGGACACCTTCAAATATAAAATAAATGTACCGATACTTAAGAAAAAACAAGAGATGGTCCACCAGGCCAATATCCTTGACTCAAATTGTCAGCAAAGGTTGTCCCTTCAAAAGATAATAATATGTTTTCTATGAGACACGGAACGCTTTAAATCAATATCTATTATATTAAAGCTTTCTTTTAAAGGGTGGTTTCTTTTTTTTTAATAAAACATCAAAAGGGTACAGAAAAGTATTGTTTCAGCCCCCTGAATCCCTGGGGAGACACAAGCCTTTACATTCTGCTGATGTAATCACAGGAAAGAATCATGAACGGAGAAATGAAATCAGGCTGCTGTTTCCCCACCAGAGTGGGGGCTCTGCTGGTTTCTCTGGAGACACCAGCTACCACACAGGCTGCAGCCAGCCTAGGCTGGCACAGCCATGAAGTAGGGTGCAACAGGGAGACAGAACAAATCATTGTCCTTAAAGCTCGTCCTTCCTTTCGTCACAAAGTTGTGTTCAACTTGCCCATAGCAGCTCGTAAGTTCTCTTTCATTAGCACAAAAGCTAGAATAAACTTGTTACAATTATTCAAATGAGGGGTTTGACCTGTTCTGACTCAGCTCTTCTCAAACTTCAATGGGCATTTGAATTTTCTGGAGGTCTTCCTAAAATGCACATTTCTGATTTCAAAGCCTTTGCGATCCTGCACTTCACACAAGCTCCCACTAGCTCTGGCTCTTCTGCGTCCTGGAGTCTGATTGACTTGGCTAAGCCCTTGTCAACTCATTCTTTCCTACACAGGGAAGTAGCAGATGACGAAGGAGTAAGAACCAAATGTGACTTAGTCCTTTTTCTTTATACAAGGGACTGTCAACATTAGTCCCCTTTTAAAATGGAAATAAGAGAAACGCTTTTCTGAAAAGATAGGAGAGCAGACTTCTATCTGGGTGCCACTGTGTGACTTTCAAAGTGAAAGTTGCTTTCTTGTTTAATCCCAGCATAACAGAAGCTATGATTCCCATTGTATAAAACAACAAGCTAAGACTCGTGTATTAACATTTCAGAGGTGATTCAGGCAAGAAACAGCCAATGTGGGATTTGAACCCAGTTCTCTCTGACTCCAAAGTGTATGGGCCTTCCAGTATTTCTGTTTCTCTGTTTATTACTCAATAATATTTTGTTAGTTCAGTTCAATAAGTATTTAGATAGAAATAGAGATGGTGTGTGTACATGTGTGCACGTGTATGGTGTGTACAAAGAACAAAGAAGAGAGGACACGGAGATGGAGAGGGCAAGTCCACACCCTCTAGGACCACGTGGTCCAGCAGAAGGGCACTGCGGGGTCACTCTGTGTAGCGTGACTGGGATAGAGCCACTTTTAGCTCAGAATGAAGCTCTTGGAACAGTTGACACCTCAGCAGGTTTTGAATGGTGAAATGGAGTTTATTTACAGAAGAAAGATACATACCAATATGTTGCCAGGTAGAAAAGTTATGGAACCATGTCAAAAACAATATGTTGTTTAAGGACAATTTTTGGCTAATGACCATGGCAGATTCCTTCACTTTCATAAAGTATCTCGAGAATGGAAGAAAAAGTATCCAATGTACTCGGTACTATTTTGAAGCAATATATAATCACCCACACTTTAATATAAAAGATAAAACACAATCATAGCCCAGGATAAGGGAGGAAAGAGGAAAGAGAGGGGAGGGGAGGGAAAGGGGGAGATTGATGGAGGGAGGGTAGTCAGTGGGACCACACCTATGGTGCATATTGCAAGGGTGCATGTCAAATCTATTAAGTGTAGAGTAAATGTCTTAACACAATAATTAAGTAAGTGAAGTCAAAGCTATGTTAACCAGTTTGATGTATGGATTCCAAATTGTATATAAAATCAGCATATGGTACCCCATAAATGCATTAATGTATACAGCAATGATTTAACTTAAAAAGAGAGTTCTGCTCATAAAAAAAAAAGTTCCAAAATTAATTAATAAATAATTCTTCTTTAAAGTTCTGAGCTGTAAGAAATTGACTTAACAGCTAGATGAGATTTGTTTTGTTATGTTTTCAAAATCCCTTCATTTGTCTATACAGGATACCATAAGATATTAATAAAAGTCATCCTTTAATAGTAATAATTTTTCAGCCTCTAGCTGATAAGGCAAAAAAAGAAATTAATCCACACTCAAGCTCCATGGGCTCAACTCAGCCACTGCCTTTCCTCCTCTGCCTGAGATGACTAGCAGCAATGACAGCCAATCACACCTTTATCTTTGTTATTTCCAGCCCTGAGAGATAAGTTTTCCCTATTGTCTATTCAAGAGCTATTATGAAACAGCAAGCACACAGAATTCAGATGACATCATACAAGATAAAGAACCTGGAGAATATCAAATTAGTGACTATAACATAAATAATACAAATAAATAAGCAGTTCCAAGGCACAGGTTACCGAATCAAGTGAAGAACACTCTTCAAATGATGAAAGTCTCACTTCCCAAGTCCCTATGGCACATTTGCATGAGAAACTTATGCCTGTTCCGTCCAGCAGTGACATCCTGAGCCGGAGGCTCCTGTGCCTTCTTCTGACTATCAGATTCTGGACCAGGACTATAGGAGCCCCTCCTAGTCCACAGTAGCTCAGGTCTTTCTTCTCTTAACAAGAGCTAAATTCTAGGAGGCCTGATGTTTCCAAACGTATAGATGCCAGTCAAGCCTAAATCTCTGATGATCATAAAGTAAATGGTAAGCCTTGCTACCCATTCATCTTCTTGCCTTGTTCCTATTTACACATTGCTTCAAATATTCTCCGATATTTAGTTATCAATATGGCAATTAAAATAAAATTGGATTCCTTATTGAGTCTATAAGCAATAGTCAATCACAGTCAGATCATAGACTTAAATACAGGGGGAAAAACCCACAACTCTAAACCAATGGAGAATCTTTTCTATGACCTTGCTTAAGAAAGGATTTCTTAATAAGACATGACAAAGACAAATTTAAAGAAAGTAATTAATGTATTCTACTACCATAGTAATTTTAAACTTCTCTTTATCAAAAGAAACCATTTGAGGAGTGAGTACAAACAAAAATCTATAAAAAAAAAAAAATTAGAAGAAAATATTTGCAATGCATAGAACCCTCCAAAGTATTTTCTATGAAATGTAGGGTAATCTACAATTCAATGAGAAAGACGTGGACAAGAATGTTCACAGCAAGTCCTCTAATTACAAGTATCTGGAAACAGCCCAAATGCAAACCAAGAGGAAAATGGATACATAAACTGATGTCTGCTCAGCCATTTTAATATAAAACAACAGCTTGAAGGAATGAACTAAAACTATAATCTGTAAACATGCATGAATATCATAAACATAATGCTGGGTTTTAAAGCAAAGTTGAAAAGATGTATGCATTATAATCTGTTTATATAATATTTAAAAATAAGAAGCAATGCCATACGTGTAGTAAATGTAAAGACATTCGTGGGAATGACAAAATTCTCAAAATTATGCAAAATTATGCAATATTCCCCCAAAATGCAAAAGTATCATTCCCTCTGGTTAAAAAGAAGGGTGCTGATTGAGGAAGGGAACACTAGAGCCTTCAAATATTTTGACACTATTTTATGCCTTAAGCCAAATGTATGTATATACTTATTCCTTTATTCTATGTAGCTTTTAATATGTTGAAGAAACTTCACAACAAATATAGTACAACCTCTGTAAGTTGACCACACAAAGTCAACAAACTGGTTGAAAACAAACTGGTCAATATACAAAGGTCATCAACATACGGTTGACAACCTCAATAAATATAGTACAACCTCTGTAAGTTGACCACACAAGGTCAACAAACTATTTTGACAACAAACTGGTCAACATACAGAGGTTGTCAACATACAGAACTAGGCCTGCTATACAAATATGTACATGTGGTGCATGACTGGTCTATGAAAATTTGGTCATCTATAGGAGGTGGTCAGTGTAGGGAGGAGATCAGCTATGGAATGTCTGCTGTATAATTTTTAAAAGAAGCCACAATATTAAATGGAAGGTTGAGCTTACTTTTAAAAGAAAGATAAAATAAAAAGCTAAGAGAGAAGAGAAAGAGACATAGAGGTGAGATACATACATTCTTAGAATTTAAAAAAGACAAGAAACTCAGATAGGGCCCAAATGATTCCAAATGAAGACCCACACACATATATCATGATGAACTCCAAAGAAAAGGAGAGTACTCAAAAATTTCTAGAGATATGAAACAGATTATTCACAAAGAAAGTATAGCTAAATTGATATGGCTCCCTGTCAACAGCATTAAATGAAGAAAGACAATAAAATAACTTTCTTTAAGAATCTGAAGGGAATTTTTGATCAATAATTCAAGAGTGAGGGAAAAATAAGACAATTAAAATTAAGGAAGACAATTACATTTGCTTTTCACTGATTAACCCAGAAGAGCTACCAGAAGATGCACTCTAACAAAACAAAACAAAAGTACATCTAAGAGGAAATAGTACATCTGACAATAATTGTGAGAAAAAGCCAATATTAAAACTTGCCACTAAGTCTAATAAGAGATAAAATAAAAAGAACTAGTAATAATAACATAATTTAAATCTTGCATTATATCAAGAAGAGAAACTGGGTAGAGGAAAAGGCAAGGAGATAAAATAAGATAAAATTCTTATGTATTCTAAGCAAGGATAGAGCTTCTGATTGATTTTAGAAATTAATTTAAAATAAATACATATGTATAAATAGTTGGCATCTTCCTTGATTTAAGAGAAACTACTGAAAGAACAGACAACCTTTCAAATCTATTTTCAGATCTGTTCTTTAAAGCCATTAGAAATAATTCAACAAAAGGCAAGAAGACAGAAAAAAAGAAGTAACAGAATACATTAAATAGAAATTACACAATAAAAAGACAAAGTTAAGACCAAATATGTTTTTAAGTAATTATAAATATGAATTTAAACAAAAGTAACTCAGAAGAAGAAATCAATTGTGTTTTTAGACATGCACAGTGAATGATGGGAAGAGGAAATAAGAAGGAAATCTCATTTATGAGGCCCTCTAAAAGAATAAAATATCTAGAAATCAATTGAACCAAGGGGGTTTTCACCTCTCAGTTGTACAATGAAAACTACAAAACATTGCTGAAAAAAAATTAAAGAAAGTATAAATAAACGGAATAACATCTCATGGGTAGGAAGAAAATATTGTTGAGAAGTTGGTACTACTCAAATGTACAGATTCAACACAATCCCATCATAATTTCAAGAGGCACCAAATAGCCAAAAAAATACTTAAAAAGAGCAAAGTCGGAGGACTGACACTTCCAGAATTGAAACTTACCTTAAAGCCACAGTAATAAAACCAGATAAAAATACAAACCAATGGAACAGAAATAGGAAATAAACACATACACCTATGGCCAAATGAATTTGGACAAGTGAGAAAATTTCATGGGATGGAGAAAGCATGGTCTCTTCAATCAATGGTGCTGAGACCCTGGAATTCCACATGTAAAGAATAAAACTGGACTCTTATATCACACCATATATAAAATTAACTCCAAATTCATAAACAACCTTAATGTAAGAGCTAAAACCATAGATCTCTTAAAAGCAAGCAAAGTTAATCTTTTTGATCTTGGATTTGGCAATAAAGTCTTAGAAGTGTTACCAAAAGCATGAGAAACAAAAGGAAATATAGATTAGATGAGACTTCACAAAAATTAAAAACTTTTGTGTACCAATAGACAATATCAAAAAAGTAAAGGGCGGCGCCTCTAGCTCAGTGAGTAGGGCACTGGCCCTATATATGGAAAGTGGCAGGTTCAAACGCGGCCCTGGCCAAACTGCAACAAAAAAAATAGCTGGGCATTGTGGCAGGCACCTGTAGACCCAGCTACTCAGGAGGCTGAGGCCAGAGAATCGCCTAAGCCCAGGAGTTGGAGGTTGCTGTGAGCTGTAATGGCACAGCACTCTACCGAGGGCAACAAAGTGAGACTCTCTCAAAAAAAGAAAGCAAAAAAACAACATACACAATGGGAGAAGGCAAATCACATATCTGCTAAAGGTTTAATATGCAGAGTACATTAAAAAACTACAGCTCAACAAGTAAAAGACAAATAATCCAATTTTATTTATTTTACTTCATTAATATTTTTATTGAGCATAATAGTCCTACATATTTTGGAGGTAGGTGTGATAGTTTGATACATGTATACAAGATTTAGTAACCAAATAAGGGTAATTCATATGACCTTAAACATTTACCTTTGTGTGGGGAACATTACACATCTCCTACCTATTCTGAAAAACATAACAAAATGTTGTTAACTTTCACTTCCCTACTATACTATCAAACACTCACATTAATTCCATCTATCCAATTGTATTTTGTGAACCTAAACCAACTTTTCTTTCTTTTATTTGTTTATTTATTTATTTATTTATTTATTTATTTATTTTGTAGAGACAGAGTCTCACTCTATTGCCCTTGGTTGAGTGCTGTGACATCACAGCTTACAGCAACCTCCAACTCCCGGGCTTAGAGGATTCTCTTGCCTCAACCTCTGAAGTAGCTGGGACTACTGGCACCTGCCAACACATCTGGCTATTTTTTGATACAGTTTGGCCCAGGCCGGGTTTGAACCTGCCACCCTACTCACTGAATCACAGGTGCTGCCCCTAAACCAACTTTTCTTCATGCTTCTTCAACCCACCTCCTCCCAGCCTCTTGTAACCACCATTCTGTACTCTACCTCTATGAATCCAACTTTTTAGCTCCCAAATATAAGTTAGAATATGGGGTATTTGTCTTTCTGTGCCTGGCTTGCAACCAAATTTTATTTTTTTTTATTTTCTTTTAGATTTAAAAAATATTATTTTTAGCACATAGACATACACACATAAATATATATATTCATATATATTTGGTTTTGCACCAAATAAACAGAGAAAGTACATTAAACTTAAATTTTAAAGGCTCATTCACAGAAATCACTGAAAGTTGTAGAAGCCACCCAATTGCCCATCAATCCATGAAGATTAACAAATTGTGGTATATGTATACTGTGGAATACTATTCAGACATAAAAAAGATGGAGACTTTACATCTTGTATGTTTACCTGGATGGAGTTGGAGCACATTCTTCTTTTTATTTATTTATTTATTTTTATTATTATTAAATCATAGCTGTGAACATTAGTGCAATCAAGGGGTACAATGTGCTGGTTTTCATATACAATCTGAACTATTTTCATCAAACTGATTAACATAGCCTTCATGCATTTTCTTAGTTATTGTATGAAGACATTTGTATTCTTCATTTAGTAAGTTTTGCCTGTACCCTTCTAAGATACATCGTAGGTGTGGCCCCACCAATCACCCTCCCTCCAGCCATCCTCCCCTCTCCCCTCCACTCCCTTGCCCCTTTCCCCATATTCTTGTGCTATAGTTGGGTTATAGCCTTCATATGAAAGCTAAGAATGGAAAAATATATTCTGAAAAACACAATAAAATGCTGTTAAGTGTAACTTCCAATGTACTCAATACTATTATGAAACCAATATACAAACACTTAGACACTCATACGAATGATAAAACACAAATATAGTCTAGCAAGGGGGAGGGGAGAGGAGGGAAAGAGAGGCGAGAAGGGAGGGAAATTGGTAGGAGGAAGGAGGGCATTTGGTGAGATCTTGCCTAATGTGCACAATGCAAAGGTGTATTTCAAAATAACTGAGAGTAAATTTTAAATGTCCTACAACCCAATTTTAAAATGGGCAAATAACTTAAGTACACATTTCTCCACTGAGGATATGCAAATGGCCAAGAAGCACATGAAATATGTTCAACATCGCTCATCATCAGATAAACACAAATCAAAAGCACAAATACATATGGTTTCACACACTATGGAGACTATAATTTTTTTTTTTTTTTTTTGAGACAGAACCTCAAGCTGTCACCCTGGCATTACAGCTCACAGCAACCTCCAACTCCTGGGCTCAAGCGATTCTCCTACCTCAGCCTCCCAAGTAGCTGGGATTACAGGCGCTTGCCACAATGCCCAGCTATATGTTTTGGTTGCAGCCGTCATTGTTGTTTGGCAGGCCCAGGCTGGATTTGAACCCACCAGTTCAAGTGTATGTGGCTGGTGCCTTAGCCGCTTGAGCCACAGGTGCCAAGCCAAGACTATAATTTTTAAAAAATAAACAATAGAAAATATAGTACTCACCATTAGTCCCCAGTCTGATTTTCTCTGAAAAATTTGCAGTCAACCAAGCTCTGAAAATAAGTCGAGTACAGTACAATGAGATACTTTGGGAGAGAATGGGAGACCATATTCACATAACTTTAGTTATTAGAGTACATCGTTATACTTGCTCTATTTTATTATTAGCCATGGTTGTCAGCCTTCTATTATTCCTAATTTATAAGTTAAACTTTATCATAGGTATGTACGTATGAGAAGAGACATAGTATGGATGTAACTCAGTATCAGCCATGGTTTCAAGTGTCCATGGGGGGTTATGGAAACATATCCCCTGCAGATAAGGTGGAACTGCTGTAGCAGTGTTGGCAGGAATTGGCAAGAATGCGGAGAAATTGGGGTCCTTGTATGTTGCTAGTGGGAATGTAAAAACAGTTTTGCAGTTTGTCAAAATTTAAATGAAGAATTACCACATAATCCAGCAATTCTACTCTCAATTGCTGAAAAGAGGACTTCTAAAGAATTCAAAATAGAGACTCACACAGACATGGACATGCCAGTGTTCACTGCTGCACTATTCACAAGATCCAACTGATGAATGACTCAGCAATCTGGGATGTCCATACAATAGACTGTTAGTCAGCCATAAAGAAAGGAGAGAAGGGTTACAACAGGGATGAACCTTGAAAACACTATGCTAAGTGAAATAAACCAGACACAAAGGGACAAATATTATATGAGCCCCCTTACATTAAATATTGAGACTAACTGGCAAATTCATAGAGGCAGAAGTAAATTAAAGGTTACCAGGGTCTGGGGAGAAGGAAGATGGGAAGTTATTGCTTAAAGGTTAGAGTTTATATTCAGAATGATGAAATAGACAGTGGGAACAGTTGCACAACCTTAAAAACATAATTAATATTATGGAATTTTCACTTAAGATGGTTTAAATTGTACATTTTATGTTACACATATATTTTACCATGATAGAAGAGTAATTAATTTAAAAAATTAAATAAACTCAGATGGAATAACAAATAAAAAACAGTTATTTGTTATATAAAAAAGACACACCTATAATAGAAACGTCAAAAGAAAATTGAAAAAGTATAAAAACATATATACAATGCAAATGCTAATAAAAGAAATTAAAAGCTTGGGTACAGTGGCTCATGCCTGTAATCCCAGAACTCAAGAATGCGGAGAACTGCAAAACTGCAAACTGCAAAACTGACGCCAAGGTAGGTGGATTGCTTGAGCTCAGGAGTTCAAGACCAGCCTGAGCAAGAGTGAGACCCCATCTCTAAAAGAATAGCTGGGCTTTGTGGTGGGTGCCTGTAGTCCCAGCTACTTGGGAGGCTGAGGCAAGAGAATTGCTTGACCCCAGGAGTTTGAGGTTGCTGTGAGCTATGATGCCACAGCACTCTACCAAGCATAACAAAGTGAAACTCTGTGTCGAAAGAAATAAAGAAAAAGGGAATTAAAAGTTGTTCTATAACACTAACAATATACGTTAACAGAATCCAAATGGAAAGCATTAAGAGAGAAAAAAGTTAGATATTTCATTGTAACCTGGTTCTTTTTAACCCTCACTGAATTCCAACAATAAAAAAGTAAGATATTTCATATTGAAGAAAATAGTCCAATCAAAAATGAAAATATGGCATAACACTTATATATATACACCTGACCACATAGATTAGAAATATGTGAAGCAAAATCTGTTAGAAATACAGGAAAAGTTGATATTCAGAATCATGGTAGTAGATTTAAATATACGCCTTTTCATAGGTCAGTGAGTACAAAAAGCAAAACAGCATATGATGCTTGAATAATAACATTTTAAAAGCTTGATGTAGTATCTATATATCTCCACAAATTTGTCTTTAACAGGACAGTTTCTCCTCAAACATATGTAGGACATTGACAACACCATTTATGTGTTAGGCTACAAAGGAAATCTCACCAAATTCCAAAAAGTGAAAATCAAAGAAGCCACATTCACTGAACACAAATGTAATCAAAGTAGACAATAGCAATAACAGGCTATGCCAAAGAAAATCCATGTGCCTGGATGTGAAAAATTCTCTTAACTAATTACTTATTTAAGGAGGAAATCAAGATTACATTGTTGGCAGAAACATTATTGGCTTATAAATTGGAGGAGCTAACTTAAGTACTAATGAATGGAAATATATAAAAGGTCTTTATTAGAAAATAAGATAAATGAGAAAATAACAAGTTGTCCAAAAGCTAGAAGAGCATATGCAATAAGCCAAAAAAGGAAAGGATTGATATATATTAAAGCAGAAATCATGAACAATGAAATCTGAAAGTTTAGAGTTAGTTTAAAAAAGATAATTTAGAAAAAATTATTGAATAAAAGAAGAATCAGAAAAATTGAACATTTGAACAAACACTATTGGGAAATAGTTTTTATATACAGATGAAGAGAAAAATGTTAAAGTTATAGGAGAATAATATGTAAAGCCTGTAAACCATATCTGAAAACCTAAACAAAACATAAATTTCTCTAAGGAAAGTTTAAATTACCAAAATTAACTCAATAAGGGAGGCTCCTGCGGCTCAGTGGGCAGGGCGCAGGCCCCAAATGCTGAGGGTGGCAGGTTCGAACCGGCCCCGGCCAAACTGCAACAAAAAATAGCCAGGCATTGTGGTGGGTGCCTGTACTCCCAGCTACCTGGGAGGCTGAGGCAAGAGAATCACCCAAGCCCAGGAGTTGGAGGTTGCTGTGAACTGTGATGCCACAGCACTCTACCAAGGGTGACAAAGTGAAACTCTGTCTCCAAAATTAACTCAGCAAAAGTAAACAATATAATACTCCAATAACTAAAATTGTAATTACAAGATAGGGTCAAGAGTAAATCAATTTTCTGAGGAGTTCTAACAAACCTTTAAGAGATGTCACCATGACTTCTCCCACTGCATGGAAAAAGTGAGAAAGCCCAACTTCTATGATCCATCAGACATAAGTATGATGCTAAACTAGATGAAAAACAAATGAATGATAGAAAGTGATTAGCAAATTGAATGCAACAGAATCAAACAAAAGAACAAAGAAGAACAAAAACAATAACAACAAAACAACTTCATGATCATAGGATCCATCTCAGGAATGTGAGTGTGCTTCAACACCAAAAAGAACTTCTCAAGGTGATTCACTAGTGTACACCATGAAATTACATTATATTTGAGACAGAGTAAAGAATAAAAATCATTTTGATGGAGTCTGAAAAAACAAGTTCATAAAATTTAACCTTCGTTCTCAGGTTTTTAGAAAAATATAGCCATCTAGCCTTAAATGAAATCTTCCTTAATTTGAAAATTTTATCTGTTAAAAATATATAGCCAACCTTAAACATAGTAGTGTCAAATTAAAAGCAACCGCTATCAGTGGTGTGATTCAACATTGTACTGAGGTCTTGAGCGATGCTGTAAGGAAAAACAGGGCCATTTTTGTCCATGTTGGTATGCATAATGCTCATCTAGCTAGAAAACCAGAGAATCATCTAATCAAGTTTGGCAAGGCAAATAAAATTGACATCAGCTTATAAAAATCAACAAATTCTCATATGCACCCAGACAGAAGTTTTAGTAAATGTGAAACATACAAAAGATCAATATGAAATATACAAAAATTTGTCTATAACACAGTATACATTTGCTTTTGAGTTTCATAGTATGAAATTTACATAAATATTATATTTTTTCACTCAGTATATTCCTGCTTCTAATCTATAGATTTGCACTTGTTTTCATTTGTGTGAGCAAAGAAGGATCAAATCCAAAGGGCTGCAAGTCTGCCCAGCAAGCTCAGAAAAAAAAAACCACAAAGACTGGTCAGCAGGGTGGTTCACACAAAATAAGGCAGAATGAAGCTCTAATCTTTAGTCGATAGAGTCATCACATACAATAACCAGAGAGATAGTATATGTGGTTTCTGAAATGTTTGTTCATCAATTTTCTTAATGAAGAGAAGAAATCACACAGACACAGTTACTCTTCAGCTAGATGAAAATTCTAGCTGGTTTTACCAATTATAGGAAAAGAATCCTAGGTAGAAAAGCAAGTTTTAACATGTTAATAGACTAGGTTAATCCATCATCACACCGGAACAATGGGGTTATGTAACAATTGCCCAGTGAGATTTAAAAGTGTGTAATTTGGAAGAAAAACATGCTGCATAAAATAAAGGAAAGGAAGAGAAAGAAATTAGTGGACTCAAAACATCATTTTGATGCAAGAAGAAACTTTTTTTATCTTTCAAAAGAAAGAAGCTGGGCAGCTGGTGAGTGACTCAGATTGGTCTTCCTCAGGAAAGCAGCCAAGTCCAGTGCTCCCCACCTGTCGCCACACCCACACTCAAGTAATTTGAGAATGAATGAACAAAAAAGACCAGGAGACTTGAAAACACCAACCCCAATACCAGACATATAGAAGATGCCTGATAATCTTAGTGACTCTCATGTCTTTCTGGCCATTTAAATGTGAACTCCTCCTCCAGCCCCCATAAACTACAGCATATTCTAGATTTCTTTTGGAGCTCACTTCCCATTTCTCCTGACCCCTGGTTCCTCTCTGTCTACCTGAATTCTCTGGCTCAAGTCAGCACAGAAGAGTTGCTTCCAAGTCCTCACTTTTGACCACATTGTGATTCCCTCTCTGACTTATTCATCTCTTTCCATGTTCAATTCTTGGCTCTGTTCCATCTTCTGGCTTCAGTATTGGGTCCCATTCCTAAGGGAGGTTTCTCTGCAGAATAAGCCTCCACTTCTTCAACAGAAGAATAGTCTACCACATAATGAGAAGCAAAATGGGAGTGAGGCAGGCTGTTAGTGCAGTCAGCACCACTTTCCTTCACGGTGAGTGGTGTTAGCAGGCTAGATTCCTACAGGGAGAGATGAGGCTATGCAGTAGACAAAAGAAAATATGTATAAAATCACTAGTTCAGGGTCACCTGAGCAACTAACCCCAGACTTAGAGGTGGCAGCGAATGGTGGACCACAGTAAATCTTTCCAACTCAAAGTCCAGGGGAACTGGAAATACAATATTATACAACCCTTGCAAAATTTGGCAAATGTCATTCACCTTTCACTTTAATAATCCCACTTACCCTGAATATAGATTTCAGATAATAGAACCAACTATATGCACTATGTTATCCCTTAAAGTTTTATTTGACTTTATAAAACATTAATTTGGAAACTACCAAAGAGTCTGGGTAGAGAGAGACTTGTGGTGTAAATAGTTATATACATAAGACAGTACAATGCAGCTATGAAAAAAATGAGGAAGATTCCTACAAACTGAGGTGGAGTGATTTCTGAAAGATATTACAAAGTTTAAAAAAAAAAACAAGAAAAAAAGCAAAGTGAAAAGCAGCATCTGTATATGCTACCTCTCAAAAAGATATAAAGAGAAATAAGAAAACATGCCTATAGACTGAGAAGGGTAAACTGGAAAATAGTGATGTTAATTATCTACAGGGGTGTCAAGGAATGAGGCAGCAGGGGTGCAGGAGGGAATACAGTTTTGTACATAGTATAATTTTGAGTTTTACTTTTCAGAAATGCCCATGTCTTTTTTTTTTTTTCTTTTTTTTGAAGTTTTTGGCCAGGGCCAGGTTTGAACCCACCACCTCTGGTATATGGGGCTGGCACCCTACTCCTTTGAGCCACAGGCACCACCCAGAAATGCCCATGTCTGAAAAGACAAAGAAAGGCTAAGGAAATATTCCAGACATGACAACTGACTGGTAGGTCTTATATTTCATAGATGAAAAATGCCATAAAAAATTATTGGGTCAATTGGTAAATCCAGAATGTGGAGGGTAAACTACAAGAAAAGCATCACACTGACGTTAAATTCAGTGAAGTAGAGAACTGCATTGTGTCTATGTCCAAGGATGCCCATATTCTTAGGAAATATTTAATAAAATGTTTAGAGTTAAATGGCCATGATATATATGAGAATATTCTGTATTGGTTTGGAAAGAGAGAGGGAGAGAAACAGAGAAAGAACAAATAAAAATAGGTGAATCTAGGTACAGCATGCATGAGCATTCTTTGTACTATTTTTATTCTTCCTCTTAACCACTTTCTAAAGTTTACCATTATTTCCAATCAAGTTAAAAGAAAAACAGGGAATTTCCAAATATTAATTTGAGAATTGGGAGAATCTGTGAGAATTTGGGGGAGCAGGATCACAGATGCTCATCTCAAAAAAATATTCTAAGAACAATAATAATAGCTAACAATTGTATGCCTGGCACGTACCAGACCCTACATATTTTCATCCATACTCTTAGCAACCACGGAATGCAGGCTTCCTATTTCTTGCACTATTTCTATTACTTTTATATCATCTTCTAGTATCTGAAACAAGCACAGTTATTTGTAGTTTCTCATTAAAAACTTGATTGTAATCAGATAGGTAGATGTGTCTCCAACCTGTTAAAATAAAGAAGCATTGCAACCCATTAGCTGATTCTTAATGATAAATGGAAATAGATAACAGTATAGCTAAGACTACTATTTCTTTCCTGTGCCATCCCCAACTTCTAAGCCTATGTTAAGCTCTATTTTTTCTTAAAACCTTTCATTTTAACTATATACATTAAAAACTCAGTGATAATCATGTTTTCTATTCCTGTATTTCTCTCTTTAATCTCCAGGAAGTTATTAGAAACTGTATCAGTAGTACCTCACATTCTATCATTCTACTACACTAAAATATTTCCATTCAAACATCAGAAGTTGCATGCTACCTCCTTCTAGCAAATTGCAAATGAAGCCACCCATTTGAATAGCTCAACATGAAAGACATCTGGATAAATGTGCTGTCTGGAAAACAGAACAAGATGGCTTTTGGAGAAGCCAAAAAATATTGTACTGTCTGTTTTCTGCTTCTATACAGGACTACAACTTGATACAAATCTTTTTAAAACCCTCTAAAACAAACCATGCCCCAAGCAAGGCTCTAAGTGTATTAGGAAAAAAAAAATCCCTAAGGAATACCTCTACCTCCTTGGTTTAGGAGATTAAGTCAATTTCCTCCACTTTAATATAGCTTTTAAATAACTGATTATGTGATTCATTATTTATGTAGCTGATAATATAATTCATTATTTGACCACATAATTATGACTCAATGATCAGTGATGAATATAGAAATGAAATCTCTAGTTTCAAAGACATTATATTATATTAGCAGTAAGGATAATGAGTTTAACTCTCTAACCCCATGAGATAGAAAATTTCAAATAAAACAGGTCATGAAGTAAAAAACATTAGCACTCTATCTACCATTGAGCTTTGTAGTCATCTTGCTAGATGAGAATAAACCTGTATTTACAGAGGAGGGTGCCGGGGCACAGAGAAAAACTGTGACACCCTAAGTCCTTCAAGGAGGTACCATCAGAGTTACGTCTCCAAGGGGACTGTAGTTGAACCCTCCCCCCACCTGCTTCTTACTCCCAGAGTCACAATGTTCCATAAAGAACACTTACACTACCAGTTCATGAAGAAAAATCTTCAGGAAGTGACAATTTTCCTTTCCATACTGTATTTTATATTCTATCATGTTCTATATTTTTAAAACAATTCTAGGTAAACTTACAACTTTAATTTTATTGAGGTGCACTAGATTGCAACCCCTGATTTATTCTAAGCCAGTGACAAGACTCAGCTCGGGTCTTTAATCCAACAGGATTTTCCAACCACAAATTCTTCCTCCTTGTTAATTGTCATTAAATACGAGCCTGGTGAAAGAATGAATAAATGCAGCAAAGCCTCAGTACAATGTACATGAATCAGTAGCATTCGTATATGTCAACACTTCATAATAGCAACAAAGAAAATGAAATACTTAGGAGTATATTTAACTAAGGAGGTGAAAGACCTCTACAGAGAGAACTATGAAACACTGAAAAAGGAAATAGGAGAGGATGTAAACAGACAGAAAAACATATCATGCCCATGGGTCAGCAGAATCGACATCATTAAAATGCCTATACTATCCAAAGTGATCTACAGATTCAATAAATCCTATTAAAATACCAATGTGATTTTTTAAAAATCTAGAGAAAATAATACACTTCATACAGAATCAGAAAAAAAGCCCAAATACCCAATCAACCTTAAGCAAAAAGAACAAATAAGGGGATGTCACTTAACCAGACTCCAAGCTATATTATGAGGCTATAGTAACTGAACAGCATGGTATTGGCAAAAGAACAAAGACAGAGACCAATGGACCAGAACTGAGAACCCAGATGTAAAATCATCCTTGTATTGCCATATTTGACAAAGTAGACAATTACAAACACTGGGAAAAAGAATCCCTGTTTAATGAATGGTGATGGGAAAATTGGATAGCCACATGTAGAAGACTGAAACAGGCTCTGCACCTTTCACCACTGCGGTTGATTAATTTATGATGGATAACGGACCTAAATTTAAAACACAAAACTAAGAATGCTAGAAGAAGTTGGAATAACATTTAAAGGCATTGGCCTAGGCAAAGAGTTTAAGAAGACCCCAGATGCAATCACAGCAAAAATGAAAATAAACAAATGGGACTTGATCACAATAAAAAGCTTCTACACAGCCAAGGAAACAATCATTAGAGCAAACACACAACCTACAGAATGGGAGAAAGTATTTGTGTGCTATACAGTAAAGGGCTGATAGCCAGAATCTACAAAGAGCTCAAGCAAATGAGGAAAAAAAAAACAAGCAACTCCTTTAAAAAGTGGGCAAAAGACAGGAATTGGTGCTTTTCATAAGAAGATAGACTAATGGCCAACAAACATATAAAAAGGATTCTAATATCTCCATCAGGGAAACGCAAATCAAAACCACAGTGGGTTATCACTTAACCGCAGTGAGGATGGCTTTTATTGAAATGTCTCCAAACAGCAATTTTACTGGTGTGGCTCCAGAGAGGCAAGAACACTCAAACCCTGTTGGTGGGAACCACAAACTAGTACAACCTCTATGGAAAATAGTATGACGATCCCTCAAAGAAATAAAGGTAGACCTACCATTCAATCCACTACTAAATTTTTACCCAAAGGGTAAAAGATACTTTGCAGAAAAATCACCTGCACTTGAGTGTTTATGTAACACAATTCACAATTGCAAAGATGAGGAAACAAACCAAGTGCCCAACAATACATGAGGTGATTAACAAAATATGTTGCAAGTGTACCATGGAGTACTTACTTAGCCATTAAAAAAAATAGTGAGCTAATACCTTTCAGAACTACCTGGATGGAACTGAAGACCGTTCTTCTAAGTGAAGTCTCATAAAAACAGAAAAACAAACACCACAAATACCACAAGTACCCAGTATTAAATTGGAATTAATTCATCAACAACCATGTGCACATTTGTTGGTAAAACTCAATGAAAGCAATAAGGTGGAAGGGGTTTTGATGAGAGGTATAAATTCACGCCCAACAGGTGCAATGCACATTGTCTGAGTGATGGGCATGCTTAGAACTTTGACTCACATGGTACCAAAGAAATTCATGTAACCAAAATATTTGCATCCCCGTAATATTCTGAAATTTTTTTTAAAAAAAATGAGTAAGTGGGTCTGGGGGAAACTACCAGAGAATCCAATCATCCTGGGAAATCATCTTCCTAATCCAGGAATCCAGGATTCTGGTTTGCCTTCCCTGAGCTTGTCCCTCTGCAGGGATCTTTGTCAGGGACACAGCTATGAACAAGGGACTATGGTCTCCTCCATGAAGGCTGCAGACTCTTCCGGGTGAAGCTGATGAGCATAAGCCACATCTATCCAAGCGAGCAAGTTACCTGTAGACAGATTATTGGATCATCTACAGGAAAAGAAAGGAAATAGGAGCCTTAGGACAACATTCTAGTCTAATGCACACCTCCTTCACAGCCCTGCATGCCCCTTCCTCCTCTCCACTTGCTGATGTATTTCATATCTCTGTTTCTTTTTGGAGGATTTCCTCATTCCCTGGACTAGTTTGCTGTCCATATGTAACCAAGTGAAGACTTTATCATTTGAGGCTCAACCTGTACTTTACCCTCTCTATGAAGCTGTCCCCAATTCCTCTAAGAAATTAGAAAAAGAAGGTGCTTCTCTTTCCTCCCACACCTGCACCTTGGATCATGATTCTGCTGTGCCCTACTTGGCCAAAATTCTTAATCTTTACATAGAGGATTCCGATGGTATCTTATCCCCTCATCTCCTCTGGCTGAGAACATCACACATGTATCCTCTCTAAAGCACTCTCGGACTCAATACTACACAGTATTCAAGAGGCTTGTCTCATGAAGGATGATCAACCTTCGCCCCAGAGAGCACCATGTTAAAGGCCACGACGCCCGGTTCTCCTGACCTCAGTCCCATAAGGAATCTAAGACTCGTCCAGAGGACTCATGTCCTCTAAACCTGACCCATCCCCTTAACTAGCCCAAACTCCCACCTTTTCTTGATTTCCTAACTTGATGACAAATCATGAATTCGAGAGAACAAAGTCATCGCTAGCCTCACACTCACTCTAAACATCCCTTGCACTTTATTTTAACTGGAAGTCATCTCTGATGGCCCTATGTTCCCAGTGACCCTCTGGAGTGGTAATTGGGTTTCCCACACAGCCATGTCCTATGGAACAGCACCCCGTCATTGCTTCCACACCATGTTCTCCCCACTTTGCAATGCTCAGCCTCTCAGGAGCACATCCTATCAGACTATAACCCACCCTTCCTTGTACGAGATTCCCACTCCCCTCCTGGTCACCCACGCTCATTCACGGAAGATTCTCCTCCCCGCCTTCCTCTCTACCATTACTCCTATCAGGATTCTTGGTGATTCCAATGTCCTTGACCCAATCATCTGCTCTCCTTCCTCTCAATCCCCTTACCTTCTCACTGCCAGGGACTTTGTCTTCTACCCTTTGTCAACCCTCCATCCCTAGCGGTCTTTAAGCCAGAGCAGCAGTTAATTATGCAGTCATAAAATTATTTTTGATATTACATAAAATAGAAGGGGAAATACTGGAGTGCACCACCTGTACTAAGGGTAAGAATTGTTTTATGAAACTTTGTTTCAATTGTATACTTGTGTACTGGGTCAAAATGTAAACTGTATCTCTCTCATGTTGAGTAATGGTCACAAACTCTGAAAGCGGCTACTGTAAACACAATCCTTCCCATTAACTGTACCCCATCCAGTGTTCCTACTGTGAGCATCTCGCCCTCCAGCCACCACCTTCTGTCTTCTCACTCACTCTTTCTAGGTTCCCAGCTCCTGCAATTCTTCAACTGTACAAAGCCCTCTGATCCATCAACCCTGGCCCTTTCCATCCCCTCTGCTGACCCAGATGCTCACTTCCCTGCTTGCCAGGTTCTAAGTCTGTAGTCAGACATCACAGATGCCCCGTATATGCTGAAATCCTCAAGGACAGAAACCACAACCCAGTTGGCTTTTTATCTCTGGCATCCACACTGTGCCTGGCACAAGACAATTGTTCAGACCATCTTTGTTAAATTAAAGAGGTTGTTAAATTTATAGGACTGAATCTTATTGAGCAAGCTGATAAAAGCCCCTATCATTTACGTTTCATTTTGTTTACCACTGGACCCACACGCCAGCTAATCTCCTCCATCATTACCCCTCTAATTTCTGTTTTGCAGAGTTTTATTCCCGCAATTTAATTCAATAAAGTCAGGAAGACAGAGAGAGATGTCCTTAATATTCCACTATGCCATGAGCAAAATTTCAGCAAATGATCTTAGCCATAACTCTCCAATCATACACCTAGACTGAGTCAAGGAAAACCCTCAACATTTGTCAAAAGATTAATAAGTTTTTAGATACAGTTCAAAGCTGTCAAGTATATAGTTCGTTAGAATAATAAATCTATTAAATTATGGAAGGATTAGCATCTCATTATCTCACTTTTGTTAAAAGAATGAAGGTTTTATTATCTCAATGAGTTTAAATAACTCATTCCAGGGAATGCATTCCCTCCCCTTATCTCTCAATACCCTTGTTTTAGGGTTTGATATAATTTTTTGTAAATCGGACATTTTCACTTAATGTCAGGAAACATCAGAATGTTAATCCTGGCTATGAAAGATTAGTGGATGCCTTTTATTTCATTCTATTTATTTTATTTTATTTTACACAGGGTCTCGCTCTGTCACTCAGGCTGGAAGTGTAGTAGCCCAATCATAGCTCACGGCAGCATTGAACTCCTGGAGTCAAGTGATCCTCCTGCATCTGCCTCCCCAGTAGCTAGGACTAGGGATACATGCCACCATGCTCAAATAATTTTTTTAATTTTTGTAGAGATGAGACCTCACTCTGTTGCCCAGTCTGCTCTCGAACTCCTGTCCTCAAGCAATCCTCTAGCCTTGCCCTGTCAAAGCACTGGGATTACAAGTGTAAGCCTCTGTAACCAGTCTATTTTTAATGGTTCTTCACAGTTGATTCATTTGTGGCTATACACTTTCTTTCCTCAGTGCCTTTACCACCACATTTGGCATGTAATCCCTCAAAGCTTAAACCAATATGCAGAATAAAGCAGTGGAAAAGAGCACTTGATTGGGAGTCCAGAAGCCCCTGGCTGGAGGTTTCTCTCCATTGCTGACTCAGGAAAGCCTGGTCAATTCTGCGCTGGGAATGTTCCTTTGCTTCTTTCAAAGCTGGGCCCAGTAGTTCCCCGATGTTAGCCTTTCTCAATTCTTCCAACACCATAGTTTGTATTAATATTTATCACATTTTCCTCCAATCTTTTTTTCCTTTTTGCACTCGGTGGTTGGTACATAATACATTCTCAATAAATATTTATTTGCTGAATAAATAAAAATAAATATGTCAGTCCTAGTCGACTCCGTAGGTAGTTGACATAGTAGGTATTCAATACATGTATTGATTTCAATGGAGGATCTGGGATAGAGTTTTAATTTCTGTTCCAGTTGAGAAATCTAGAGCTCAGGGTGGTTCAGTATGGCAGGCCATAGAGGTAACAAGTGCTGGAGCTGGGATTTGAACATGAGCCTGCCTTGCCTCCAGCACTGATCCATTCTACTACATCAGCCTCCCTCTGATGAGCCTTGGGGGTCTCCTGGGTACACCAGAGGCTGTGTCAGTGTCCTGGCTGGCTGCTTGACTGCCTCACCAATCCATCGGCCTGTCTCTGGGAGCGTCAATTCTGCATTCTAGATAAGGCAAAAGCTCTGCTGCTGCTCTTTGACAGGAAAACCTACTACTGAGAGCAAACCCTTTCCTAGTACTTCTTGGAATGACAAAAAACATGGCAGGACATGCTCTTCCCTTAGGAAATGCTCACAGTGTAGATAAGAAGCCATTGAAAGGAAGAAGACAGATACTCTGCTCATCAAGACATCATCTCGCCGTAATTCCGCCCCACAGGTATCAAGAACACAACCCTTAATGGCGCTTCTAATGACTTGCTGGGTCCAGGAGATGGGCTGCTCAATCAATGTTGCTGAAACTAGCATGGCCATCACACGTTTTTTAAAAAGATAGCATCATTTCATTCTACCTTGTTAGGTAATTTTATATCTAACACAAAGAGAGTGTCTGAACAATAACAAACAGCTGGAGAGGAGAAAAATGGCCATGTCATGCCACTGGGTAACATCCCAGCAAGGAAGCCAATCTTTAAAACAAATTGCAGACTTAGCTTGGAAAGCTGCTGGTTCATCCAATTGACTGATTTCCTTTGGTTGTTTCATTTAGTTCAGACTTGATAAAGGCTCCATCAATTCAAACCCCCCACACCCCCCGCGCACACATACCCAAATGCTTTCCTTCTGGATCATACAAGTTTGCCCAGCACAGCAACGAGTAGGCACCTTATCCTCAGAAATGACGTAGCTTCCTTTAGGTTGGTTTCTTTGAAGCCAGTGTGTTATTCTCCTTGAGGCTGATCTAATCACACTTTTATAGTTCCTGCGTATCTCTCATCTGTGTGGATGTTAAGTTTTAATAACACGCTTTGAAGAGTTTTACTCTTTTTTTCCTAGCCTGATATTATCCTCCAACTATGGCCGTAGAGTAATGGGACAGGACAACTTTCCAGAAATTGGCTTTATTTTTTTCCATTTGTAAATAATTCATGATAAGTCTACATCTGTGTAGCTAATTGTCTCTTCCCAAATAAAATTGACTGCTATCAAAGTTTAGAAAAATCAGATGAGACTCCCTTTAGACAACCCAAGAGCTTGAGCTTAGCAATATTACTTTAGCTTTACCAAGTAGCTTTAACATCAATTAGCTTTATTTTTGAATCTGAACTTTTTAAAATAGTTAATGGGGAGCTTCCAATTAAAGATGATGGAATAAAGATTTTGTACCCTAATTTCCTTTCTGAAAGCAACAGAAAACAACACAAAAATGAAAATTGAAGAAAGAACTTTCCCTGCTGACACAGGAAGAGTCTCGCGTACAAACCCAGCTATTAGAAGTCAGTCACTTTATTTTTCTCTAACAATTAAAACCCCACACAATAAAGCAGTGAAAAATCACTCTATACAGATGGCAAATGAGCATATGAAAAGATACTCCACAGAATGCAACCTCAGAGCAATGCACGTAACACAACGAGAATCCAGTACACACCAGACAAGATGGCCAAAATCCAGAACGGTGACAGCACAGGTATGGAGCAGCGGTGGAAATGCAAAATCCTACAGTCCCCTTGTAAGACAGTTTGTCAATTTTCTCACAAAACTAAACATACTCTTAGCATATGATCCAGCAATTAGGCTCCCTCACATTTACCTAAAGGAGTCAAAAACTTATAGCTATACAAAAACCTACACAGACATGTTTATAGCAGCTTTACTTACAGTTACCAAAACTGAGAAGTAACCTCAATGTCCTTCAGTAGATGAATGGGTAAATTGGAGTGTATCCAGACATTTATATTATTTAGCCCTAAAAAGAAACGCACTATCAAGCCATGTAAAGGCATGGAAGAAATTTATATGCGTGTTATTAAGGGGAAAAAGCCAGCCCCAAAACGCTTCATACTGTGTGATTCCAACCATATGACATTCTGGAAAAGGCAAACTTATGGAGATAGTGAAAATATCAATGGTTTCCAAGAGTTTCAGGGGTGGAGGGAAGAACAGATAGAAGACAGAGGGCTTTTAGGGCAGAGAAAGCACTTTGCACGATTTCTTCCTGATGGATCCACATCATTATTCGTTTGCCCAAACCCATAGAATGTACAGCATCAAGAATGAACTCTAATAAAAACTAAGGACTGTGCGTGATAATGATGTGCCAATGTAGGTTCACCAATTTTAACCATGTACCACTCCGGTGGGAGAGTCTCAGGGGGAGGGAAGGAGATATGTGGAAAATCCCTGAACCTTCTGCTTAACTTTGCGGTGCACCTACAACTGCCCTCCAAAACCTTTCTGTTTAAAACAGAAATGATCATTCTCTTTTCCTCTAAGAATTAAAACCCCACCCAATGTAGTGATGGGAAATTAATCTCAGTTGGTTGTGGCTTCCTTCAGGCTTCCCCTAAGACTGTGTTCAAGTTTCAACGTGTGTGTAACACCACGGAGGTGAGTGCTTGTACCAGGATGTATCCAGAGAAGGGACAAAATGTAGGGGGGGCATCTAGAACTAGTTTCATCTGTTACAGGGAATTATTATGCCCATGATCTAAATTACCACGGTCATCGGTACACATGGGATGCTGCTGCAGGAGAGGCCCTGCGCCCATTGCCTGTCCTCTTCTGGTATCTCCAGTGCTCTAATGAGAGACCTAAGGCCAAGGCCATCATTCTGTGGTCAGACCAGCCATTGCTGAGATGCACCCTACAGCATGTCCTGTTGAAGGTCAGTCCCTTTCCTCTGCTCTGTGTATAAAAATGGATGTACACTTTTTTTTTATTAAATCATAGCTGCATACATTATTGCAATCAAGAGGTACAATGTGCTGGTTTCATATACAATCTGAAATGTTTTCATCAAACTGTTTAACATACCCTTCATGGCATTTTCGTAGTTATTGTATGAAGACATTAGTATTCTGCATTTAGTAAGTTTCGCCTGTACCCTTCT